>JAVYIG010006594.1:0-115164 GCA_035222895.1 Strongylocentrotus droebachiensis
TTTTGTTGCTGCATACATTACGTGTTGCTATGTCAGTCAAGCATCAAGCAAGCTGTTAGGTTGTCAGGTACAACCTTTGTTCAAAAAGTAGGAATATAATATGAATATTTTAGTAAATTGGTCTATTTCTAATTTACGCTTTGTGTCACAGGACCCAAATTCTACATATCTTTCACTATTGCATGTACCCAATCTTGTGCCATTAACTCCGACATTCAAATTTGCAAACTTTAACATTTTCATTCTCACTATTCAGACCTGTGTTATGTGCATCAGGTACTGCCATGTCAGTAAAATTTCATGCAACATTGGCCAGAAATTTGCACATTACACATACATCATTTAAAGCTCTCATTTATGATCGATTAATATTTAATATCATAATTTCGGGCATCACATACCGATACTTTCCTGAAACATTTCTATCCTTCGTTAATAAATATGACACAATTTTAGAGTAGTTGCAATGTCACTCACACCAATATCCTTTCTGACACCTTACTTTAAATCGAATCACCGTGATCCTAGTGTCTTTTGCAAATTACTTCCATGTCATTAACTGCAATAACCATAATAAAGTTTAAATTCACTCAAGAGTCAAACTTTTTTTCTTCCCATGATGAATGCAACTTTGCAAGTGGCTTACATAACCTTTGACATCCCCATTATATCCCTAACCTCTATTCCCCCCTCCCCTTATCTGCCTCAAACAAATTGCTGTTTTGTAACTCACGATTACGATTCCTTTGAGACACATTCTATTCATTACATCTATAATCATGTGCAACTTTCCGTCTGTTTTCCTTTCATCGTTACATCATATAATCTGTTTTGAGCCAGAAGGGCATTATCTTGTATACTTAAATACAGAGTTAATGCCCTTCTGGGGGGTGTTTCACAAACATCCTAAGTCGAACTTAACTCTAAGTTGGACTTAAAATTATGGAGAGCCATTCATAGTCTTAGAATAAAAGAAAAAACTCAAGTATTTTAGACTTATCATAAATTTCACATCAAGAACATGAAATTTTACAAAATAATTTCAAACATGCTAATGGCTTTCCATAATTGTTAAGTCCAACTTAGAGATAAGTTCAACTAAGGATCTTTGTGAAGCACCCCCCTGGTTCCGAATGGACAATGTTAAGTACCATGCATCATATGTTTTCCTCTTAATAAAAACATGTACACTGTTCATGTAGCAGTCATTAATATAACATCTATGAGAGGTACAAGCTATATATTGCACATTTTTGCCAATATTTTGGACACACAAAATAATGATTAATTGTTTAAATTCCACTGAAATTACCATCCATTTTCAAATCCATGATTTTTGCATCAGATTAGATCAACTGTGACAGTGAAATACTTTGTTCTGTCAAATATCTTCACTGAACAGACACAATTGCACATTATATTTTCTGATACAAGAGTTAATTGTGCTTCATTTAAATTTATCACAGAAACTTTCAGAATACATTATGTCACGCTTCAACAAAATAACAACTCAACAAATGCTGACCTAGCTCTTTTGCTTTTGCGGTCTTTTTAGCCAGCCATAGTAAGTCTTTGTGTATAATTTATACTTCAAGCAAATAATTAGTTACTATCTTTTTCTGACAGTTACCAACACACAAACATATACTTCATGTAAAACTTCTCACATTTCCTTTCTTTGCACACAAAATTTAACCACAAACAATAATGGCAGTGTCAGATATCAAAGGTTATATTAAATTCTTACTTTACATTCATATAACAATAAATTTACAATACTCATAAAAGTACTAAAAAAATGTATCAAATGATTATGCATGTAGAACAAATGGAAGTCCTGCAAGATATAGACAAACTATTATTAGCTAGACTTTAAAAATGAAATACAAAATGATTTGTAAAAAAAAAACCAAAGGGGTTTTACATAAACAAACTTTGGTCTTTGTTAATTTGGTCACATAAGTTGCATATTAATAAAACAATCAAATAGAAGTGTTTCAAAAGACCTGGGTGGGGTTTCATAAAGCTGTTCGTAAAGTTACGCATGACTTTACGAATGACTTTAATATGAAAAGCCAAATGGGATGCTCAATCGTTTTTAACAGCATCAACTAAAGTTGGACTGTGCAGATGTAGATTAACATTCATATTATAACAAACATTTTTAATGCAAAGTATATTTTTTGCCATGATTTAATTGAGGTTATTGGAAACATTAGGAAAAACTTTGGGCATCCCATTTGGCACTTCATATTCAATTCGTTTGTAAAGTCATGCGTAACTTTACGAACAGCTTTATGAAACACCCCCCAGCTCCAGCATATATCCACCATCATTCCATTACACTGCTTCGTAAACACCTGTGAATAATTCATTAACACTTTGGTTGCTTTTGTCACCTCTCTGCACTGTCAATCCTTAGCCAAATGTGCAGTTTTGCACACAAACAATAGGCACCAACAAACAGAAGGATTGCTTCATGGAACACCACGGCTTTGCAGGATTACCAATTTCCTGGCTTGATGAGCTCCATGACAACCCTTTTAATACCGGTATAGATCTATATTGCACTGGAAACAGTTACATAATCTTGAAACCTTTGGTATATCTATCCTTGAGATATGCAGTGTCCCACAAGGATTTTACTCATGTGGCATATACAAAGAGTTTAACACCATCATCATCAAAATACAAGTCTACCTGACTACAAATCTCTTTGACCTGACATACATGTAGCATTGGTAAATCACTAATACCCTTTTCACATCTACCAAATATTGCTTAACCCCGGGAAATAGGTGGGGCTAAGGGGGCTCTTAGCCCCACCAATTCCTTCCTTAGCCCCACCAATTCCTTCCTTAGCCCCACCAATTACCCGGGGTAATTTTAGCCGGCTTTCTGTTCACATTACGTTTGCCAAAGTGGGCTAACCCCACAAATAGTACGGGACTATCTGGCCCTGCAAAATAGCAGGGTTAGCCGGGCAATTGCGGGGTTAGCCGGGCAATTGTGGTGCTAAGCTGCGTAGTGTGAATCCGAACCGGGCTAAGGAGAAGCGGGGCTAAGCAACAGCCAATCACAGACAGCGTGGTCGTGTGGTCGTGAATTTGCATTTATCGCGCGCTATGCATGCAGTTCACGTTACGCATGCATGCTCTCTGTATTGACGTTTAGTCTTTTACGAGGCAGAGGTCATTATGAAAAAATCTTTATTATAAAATTGATTTTAAAAAATAGTGAAAGAACATGTAGCTCATAATTTTTTATTGCATTTATCATTATCAGTCATATTTACGTAGGTAAATTTATCAAGTGAATTGGATGAAAAATGGGTAATTGATTTGTATCGGTAAAATAATAAAGGGAAAACGCTTTGCGCAAGGCTGGATAACACAACACGAGCGAGCTAAAATTATTACGTACCGTACTGTATATTGTTGGTCTTTTTACCACAAGCAAAGAGTTCGTTGACCGATATTGATTATAGTTCAATTGTTGCATTGATTGTCTCCTGATTTTAATTGTATTTACACCGGAATGACGGCTTTACCCATCAGAAGGACCAATTGGGAAGATGTTGAAATCAGGTTTTTCCTGAGTCTGTGGGCAGAGGGGGAGGTCCAGCAGCAGCTGGATGGCACGGTCAGGAACAAGAAAGTTTTCGACGATATGGCAAAAGTCGCTTTTGGGTAACGACCAGGGCTTCAAAACGTTGTCGATCATCATGCACCGAGAGGATTCCATCATCGAAAGAATGCCAACGATCGACGTTAGTTCCTCAGTCAAAGCTCTTTCGAATTGCCTGTGACGCCAGGCTCTTCTCCTTGCTAGGGCATTCCTTCTAGAATTCTCCCGAACTCGCCTCTTCATGAAATAGATGTTCAAGAGCAGAACGATCGCACTCAACATTTCATTCGGAGCCATGATTACTAGTATGCGTCGAGATCGAGATCGTTTACTACGTAGGCCTAGAACTACTTCCAATTCCGATCAATCGGAATTGAATTTATATTTATATTGAATTTAGCGCGCGGGTTTTTCCCCTTCATTTAGTCGAAAGGCGCATGCGCGGTAGCAAAAGCATTAATATTCATGAGCTATCGATTAGTCCGGGGCTAAGGCGAACGTAGTGTGAATCGCGTGAAATTTCTTAACCCCGGCTAAGCACATAGTCCGGGGTTAAGAAAATAGATGTGAACAGCAAAAAAAATAGTATGGGGTTAAGGATAGTCCGGGGTTAAGAAAAATAGATGTGAAAAGGGTATAAATGTAAGGATTGAGGGAGAAATTCTCATCTTTCATTCCAAGATACATCACGTCGCATCTGACTGAAGGTTCACAGCATCCAATATGCCCACAATGTAGATCAATTCTTTGATGGTTGGTGGACTATTTTTTTACCCGACTGCTAAGAAAGCATGTATAAGTAAGCTACCAGGGCAGCGTCTCACAAAGCCGTCATAACTACAAGTCCAACGACCTCCCATTGAAATTTTGTATTAAGTTTAACACACGTTTCAATGGGATGGCGGTGAACTTGTACATATGACAAATTTGTGAGATGCTGCCCAGGGGACTGACAGCTTCAAGTCCTCTCTGAGGGACTTGGTACTGAGGATTGATGCCTTACCAAAGGGCATAAGCGCATCCACTTGGATTTGAACCCTTGACCTCTCTGTTACAAGACCATTGCTCTACCACTGAGCCATTGCGCCTCCAACTAAAAAACCCTGGCTGAAAAAGCTTCAGAGCATACCAATTGGAACATTGAAACCACAAATCTCTATTAAGTTAAGCTCACCATCCCTCTTCTCAAGTCTTTACCGCAGTATGGCGTCATACTGGCCAAGTTGTAAAGGTTGCTGGCTTCATACAGTTTGGTGCTTAGCAATGGCATATGGTGATCACACCAGTGCCAAACACTGAATTTGCCATGCTCCAGCCCGCTGCTTGAATGTTTAAATCATGAGCAGATAACGATATCGCTGCAAGGTGAGAGAGACCTCAAGAAAATATGTGTTAATTACACCACAGGTATTCGTTAGTTTGATTCACTCTGTCGCTTTTCGATGGAAAAATGACCAATCATTCTCTGCATGGGGCTATCTGAAATACAGCATCATTGTATTTCCGATTTTAACCCTTCACACTTCAATAAATCTTCAACAACGATCAAAAAACTGTTCCAGAGAGACTTCAAGGAACGTCATCTTGTTTCAGATAGTGCCCTTGCGTGCTTTGTAAATTTTGATCTGTCTCTATACATGGAGCTGCAACACATCATATGAAAGGAGAATGGTGTCTGTGTTCTGAAAACTGGTTCCAGAATGCATCAACAAACTCCCGTCTTGTGTCAGATGGTGCCCTTGTGTGGCTTTCTACACTTGATCTATACCTATAGAGTGATGAAGTGTGACGTCATCAGAAATCTATTTTTTTAAATTTCTCAATTTGTTTCTTCATTTTCTGAAAGAGCATAAAAAATATTGTCCAAATGTCGAAAAACACATGTTGATTATTGTCCGAGATATGACATCAGAAGTAATAGATTTCCTATAGGAACTCAGTGTTATTTTGGGGGATTCAGACATTATTTTTGATGCTCTTTCGGAAAATGAAGAAAAAATTGAGAAATTCTAAAAAAGGATTTTTATGATGTCACAGCTTTGGTACTCTTTTACCCGAAACCAGACTGACAATAAATTCTTTATAATGCTGAGATGCGTTTCCGCTAAAATTGCACAATATAGTATCAGCCTTTGTTTTTTCTTCAAGGATTGAGCGAAATTCTGTCCGTCATCTTTGAAAGAGGACCCAATATCACAACAGCTCTGAAAGACACAAATAAATTAAGCTGGTTCATATTTCACCTACTGTTAAACGTTGTTTCAATCGTAGTACAGGAGCAATCATTGGAGGTGTTAACAATCCACAAGGGTCTGTTTTCTGTCTTATCTTGCATTCACAGAAAATCAGTCAGGTTATGAATACACTGAAAAGACCTGTGTACTAATAAATTCAAATTTATGCATGTTTCTCTCCAGGTCCCCTGGCTTCTAACTATTTCATTCACCTGCTAGTCACTATGAACATGACTGACAAAGAGAGCGGACAAAATATACAGTTCCTCAGGTACACAAAGGAACATCCCTTCACTCCTATTATGTAAAAATGTGTAGAACAGGTGTCACATGCATATTCATCTTTTTACATAATAGCATTGAAGGGATGTTCCTTTGTCTACGTGAGGAACTGTATATTTTGTCCGCTTTCTTTGTCAGTCACGTTCATAGTGAGTGGTGCACTGTGGCATCTCTATAGTATAGATGGAATCATCTTTGCTTACATTGACTGTTGCTATGTCTGGCAAGCTTTTGAGTTGTCAATTTAACTTTTCTTCTAGGAGTATGCAAAAAAATTAGTAAAGGAATCGTTTCACTAAACCGTTATAATGCAAGTTTGCCAACATCCCATAGAAGCGTGTGCTAATAGCTGCATTTTAATTGGATGTCTGCAAACTTGTACTTATGATGGTTTCGTGAAACGATTCCCAGGTCTATTGGAATGAGCTCTCAACAAGTATTGTTAAGCAGCAGATTTGCCAGAAGTGATCAATCAATCAAGTCTGAACAAATTCACTGACCGAGCTTTCTGCTTACTCTGTCGGTACCATTGTGCTGAAAGAAAGAACTTTGAGTAAAAAGTGGTATGTATGAAATGAGGGGATTTCCCGTTTCCACACTCAGTACAAAGGGTTTTGGAATAGAAACCAATCAAAGATAGTGTGAACGTATCAACTGAACCAAGCTCCCCATGTCTACCTGCAGTTATTGCAGTGTTGAATGAGGACAATCACTTCAAGTCGTGTGAACGGATCGATATGAGAGTGAGCTCGCAACTTCCATTGTTACTCAACAAGAGAGCAATCATTGATGTTGTGAACACAAAATTTAGGCTGAGCGCTTGGTCTTTGCTGGCGGTAAACACAGTGTGAGAATAAAGTGATTAATGACAGTGTAAACGCATCAAACTGACTGCTCTCTCTCTCTCTCTCCCTGTCCCCTTGTCAGGCTGAGTCAAAATATGCAATTGATGCTAGTGTGAAACCATCCATTAGACCGTACTCTCGGACTTCACAGTCGGTTAACAAGTGTGTTGAAATAGCACGATTAATGGCGGTGTAAACACATCAATCGGATTGACTGCTCTCTCAAATGTCCAAACAGGATGCGCCCAAATGGATTGATTAATAGTTGTGTGAAAGCATCAATAAGACCCAGCTCTCATCCTGCACTGTCTGTAAACATGGCGTTGGAATTGAGCTATCAAAGGCAGTGTAAACACATCCATCAGATGGACCTCTCTCAATCAAATGCTATGTCTGAATAGCATTGTTACAACAGGTGTGAGACCCTGGGCATCGTTTCACGAAACAGTCATCTCAGTACACATCACTGACATTTCATTGATAAGGTGCAGTTTAATACACACGTCTCAATAGGTTGCTAGCGAACTTGAACTTATCACTATGAACATGACAGACAATGAAAGCGGACAAAATATACAGTTCCCCAGGTAGACAAAGGAACATCCCTTCACTGCTATTATGTAAACATGTGTAGAACAGGTGAATATGCATGTGACACCTGTTCTACACATTTTTACATAATAGCAGTGAAGGGAAGTCCCTTTGTCTACCTGAGGAACTGTATATTTTGTCCGCTTTCATTGTCTGTCATGTTCATAGTGTATGAAGGCTTCGTGAAACACTGCCCAGGGGGGCGTTTCACAAAACTTGTCATCAGTGACAAATGACAGTTTTTGTTATAATCTACTGAAATCCTTGCTTCTGATTGGTTATCAGCAGATCTGTCACTGATTTTTGTCAATTGTCATTGAAAAAAGGCTTTGTGAAACAGGTCCCAGGTCTCAGTCTCCAGTGTCTTTTACACATTGTGTTCTAAATGAACGATTAATGCTGGTGTGAATGCATGAATTAATCTCCCTGCTTCCATTGTCAATACAGGCTGTCCCAATAAAAAATAACACAATTAATACAGGCTGTCTCATAAAAAATAATGCAATTCATGATGTGTGAAAACCATCGGTTAGATTAAACTCTCTGCATTAACTTTCCTTATACTCAGCATCAGAATACAGCAAGGCAGTGTTAACGCATTCATCATATTGCCCTCTTTGCCTCAAATGTCCATATATGCTACGTCAGAAGATACCGAATAAACACTGGTGTAAATGAACCTATTACACTGAGCTCGATTAGACTAAACTCTCATCTTCAACTTTCCGTACACTCAGTATCAGAATATGGCAAGGCAGTGTAAACACATTCATCACATTGCCCTCTTTGCCTCCAATGTCTATACATGCTACGTCAGAAGATACCAAATAAACACTGGTGTAAATGACCCTATTACACCGAGCTCTCCGCTTCTACCGTGGGTACCCGAGGCGTTGGAAGATCGAAAACTATGGGTGGATTGCATGGACGGTAGTGTACATCGCATATCGCGGCGTTGACGAACGTCGTCTGGCCGTCCGTCGTCACTCCGTACCCCTCGTGGATGTGACCAAAGACGTGGTATTTCGGGCGGACGCGGCGCTGGACGGTGGATAGTAACTCAACGCACCCCGCCCGGCAACCGTTGCTGGCTAGATCACCGTGACCTGCAAGGATGAAAAAGAACAAAAAGAAGAAAAAGAAGAAAAAAAAGTTAACTCTGAAATTGTTCAGGACGATGATTGCCGAAGAGATATTATTTCTACAACTCATGATCAGGTTAAAAGGCCAGCTGTCCTAGTTCAGCCAGAAGGGATTAGACCACACAGCGAGGTCACTGACAGGTGGCTATCTCATTAACTCAGCTCTCATTGGGGAAGTTTTCTATGTAGAGGGAGCAGCTACAAGTAGGACAGTGTGGCTTTAAAAGAAAAAATACACATCAATTTTTTATAAACATTTCTTATTGGGAACACAGATATAATCACACAAAAAACCCAAAAAATATGAAAAACACTATTAGAAAAAAATCCAAAATATTTTTTGATAGAAAATATATTTGGTTTTATAGTAGTATACAAAACCATGATTACCCAGATAAATTATTATATCATAAAGAACACATTCAATTTAAAAGCAAAAGTACTATTGGATACAAAGTACACTGCAATCAAGGACAATTTAATATGATGATTACCATACTAGTAATAACCAAGAAATTGCTTCTTAAATCACACTTTCTGAAAAAATGAAATGGAAGCTCTTATTACCAATCATGTGCAAGAATATGTTTCGACTAATCCGTGATGATACAAATTTTGCCGGGAAACCGCCTACTAATTGATATATTTGGTAAGTTATCACATCTATCCGGTCTGGATAGATATCGGGTATTCCCATATACATTTTTCTGTGTACAGGGCTTGTAACAGCTTTACCAAGACTGGGCCGAATTTCTTATCATTTTGATGATTCCAGAACTTTGCAGATGCTAGATGCTAGATGATCAACCTTTTCTGATCGATTCCACAACGTTTCTTTCACAATGCAATCGCATGACCAGAACTGGTCTATACCTTTGAGATAGAGAGGGATGGAGAAAGAACTAAAGAAGGCTCTTGTGTGAATACCTGAGAGAGAGAGAGAGAGATAAGGCCTGTCTTCATCAGCTCGAGATTGCCAAATAGCCCGCTATTTCTGATTTGGGAAATAATCCTAAAGTTAGAAATCGCTTCTTCATCAGCTCGAGGTCGAGTCTCAAAACTTGAAACTCGAGCTTGAGAAATTAGCTCAAGATATTTTGCTCGGTGTTTGCGCATAGTGCGAGTCTTCGGGCTGGAGGAGACGCACCGGACAAATAGCGGGATATTTTGCAAACTAGCCCAAGATATCTTGGGATGATCATCTAGACCAAATATCCTGGTAAATGCAACTTAGGGCTGATGAAGACGCAAATTAACTGGATGATTTGCGATCAGGATAGTTAAAATAGCCGAATATTTGGCAATCTCGAGCTGATGAAGATAGGCCTAGAGAGAGATTACATTTATATTGAAAAGTTTTCTTTACCTAGCGGTGGACCGTGTGTGATGAGTATATCGGTTCCCTCTGGGATCTTGTTCCATTTATCTAGAAGGGGTTGTCCTCGTGGTAAATTAAAACCCCAGTCGCAAAACACCGGTTGCCTGTAAGAAAGAAACATAAGAAGACACAAGAAATGATAGAAAGATAGTAATATTGAATAGTGCGTGAAAGGATGAAAGAAGAAAGGAGAGAAAGTATTCACTCCCAATTTCACCCCCCCCCCCCAACCCTTACCATTCAAATTTGCGACTGTATGATTATGTGACCAATTTGTGCGAGCCTTCATTTCCTTTTCCTAATTTTCTAATTTTGAGCACAGATTTCTGACAAAATAATTGTGTGGAGAAAATATGTAGCATTTAAAAAAAAATTGTTTATGATCTTTGATATTGTGTCATCATTGGAGAGGAGTGGGGGTAACTGCCCCTGAATCAATGCCTTACATAAATCTTTGAACACAACCCTAGTTGTGCAATTCACATACACGTACATACAGTAAAGAGATAGAAGGGGAGGATGAAAGTGTGAGAGATATAGAGGAGAGGGAAAGAGAGAGAGAGAGGGGGGGGGGACAGAACAATAAAGGAAAGTGAGATAAGAAGAGAGATAGAGAAATGAAGAGATACAAAATAGAGTAAAAGTTAGAAATAGAAAGATAGAAACAACAGAAACAAAATGAAATGAGGATAGGAAGAGAAAAGGAGAGGGAGAAGAAAGAGAGAGATAGGCCTACAATTAATAGAGAGAGACAGAGAGAGACAGAGATAGAAAGAGATAGAGAGCAAGAAGAGATAAACAAATTACCATGGTGATCCATAGATCCTGAATCCCATCACCTGTATTTCTGAATCCTCTAAGTAGGTACAATTGGTTAGCAGAGATCTGATATCCTTCCACTCATTCGTCTTGAGTCCTGTATGAGACATGAATAACATTACACTTTTCATTATGTATGGGTAATTATTAAAAATAATATGTGGGTCATTCCATATCAGCCTTTTCACACAGGGGTAAAATTCATTGTATCTAGAGCTGATTAACTAAACAGCTTTAAAGAAAAATTTCCCTTTGTGACGGACAGAAACGAAGTCGCGATTCATACGTCGGTCAAAGCAGGCTGCAGATGTCTTCTATTAACCATAGCAACGTTTGCTCAAATTTACCTTAAAAAAGCATAGCCAACTATGGTATGTTTAGAAGTACACTCTAGCTTCATGGTAAATGAATATTATAGACCCAAGGGTTATGTACTGACATAAAAATGTGATGTCCATGTAACGCTGGTAAAAAACGAAATGCATGTTAAACAAAGATTTTGAAGAGAAACACCCGATACAAGAATGATTCTGGCAGGGCACTAGTATATATAATCATTGTATAAAAAAGTACAACAGATAATTTCATCTGATATGTATAGTAAAAGATCTCATACCAACGTTATACACTATCTACTCTACTGTGCTTAATACATAGTATCACATTATTACCCCGGCTGTAGCTGAGCTGCCATAATAAGGCGATAAATCATTCAAGAAATTTCTTCCTACCGGGTACCGATTTATTTCACCTGGGTGGAGAGTGGCAAATGTAGATTAATGTCTTGCTGAAGAACATTGTCAATCGTCAATGTGAATAACAAGGTGAATAGCTCACCTTCAAAGGCAGATGCAAAGCTCATGAAGACGTGACTATTCCTCTCCGTCATGAGCTGCTGGTCAAAGGTCAGCTCATGGTTACCTGCAATGACGATCTTGTGACGATGAGGTAGGGTACCTACATGTAGAAGGAAAATGAGAGAATATTGCTCACATTTAGTCATTTATGAAATTTGCTTAATTTTTTACAAGATGTAGGGCACAGACGCAATTTTTGCTCAAATTTCAACAACAACAACAAAAACAAAAGAAATTTGACTGAAACGTCAAGTGTAGTTTAATAAGTGTCATATTTTTTATTTTTATGCATTTTTCTAGAAATTGATTTTTTGTGCATTTTTCTAGAAATGCGCATACTATCCTCTGGCCAGTTATCCTTAAATGCCTTGTAGATAATCACAAGACAATTTTGTTTCTAGTAACAGTATTTTTTAAATTAAAATCCAATTGTTTTCTTTCATTACAAAAAAATATTCTACTACCGGTAATCAAGTCAAATGTGGTCTGAAAGTGTTCTTCCAATATATATTTGAACAATGCAAAGGATTCAATTTTTATGTAATCTAGACTTGCAATGATCTCCTTCATATGGTTTAGATTCATGTGAACTACCTTATAAAACAATTCCAAATGCAGAAACTAACTTTGTACAATACATGTAACTCTGTTGACTTCAATTACAAAATTTATTCCACCCTTGAGAATAATCAGCTAGGAAAATAGGACAGAAAAATTGACATTTTAAGAAAATCCATTGTAAAGAGCTCTCTTACATGTAAATGTTTGGTTAAAAAAATGACACAAACAAAAAGTATGTTCCTGAATCACCCCAAAGCAAATCCATGCATGTACTTTAATAATCTAGACACTTATTTTGTTTCTTCCTTTCTAGGAAACAATACTTGGAAACAGAGTATACAACAATACATTTCATCCTTCTTGATTTGCAAATTTCAGGGAAGTACATGTACTAATGTAATGAACAAAAATAAATCATGTCTAGAATTCCATCGCTCTCTCTCTCTCTCTCTCTCTCTCTCTATTTCTCTCTTTCTCTCTACATCCACACTTCTTCTCTAGATATATCTTTTTTGTTTCTGTCTCTCTCTCTCCCTCTCTCTCCCTCTCTCTCTCTCTCTCTCTTCTGTTTTCTCCCTCTTTTCTCTCTCCATTTTTCTCATTTCTCCGTCTTTCTTTGCATTTCTCTTGTCTCTTGCCATTGATCTTTCTTTACATGCCCCTTCTCTTTCTCTGCCTCATTTCAATTTTCTCTCTCCCGACTCTCTTGCAATGAACTTCTCATCACCTCACATTCTGTAGTCATCTCCCTCAAACCTAGCAACAGCTAATGGACCTTTCACAAACTGTTCTACCTCTCTTTCCCTAAACTTAATCTTTTTCTCCTCGTTCCTTGTTTTTCATTCTGATTCTACCATCTCTTTTTCTCTCTCTCTCTCTATTTCTCTCTTGTTCTCTCTCTCTTTCTTCCTTTTTTTCGCTCTCTCTCGCCCTTCTTGCCCCACCCTTGTTTTTTCTTTCTCTATCTATCTTTCGTTTTGTTTCTCTTGTCTCTTTCAGTGCCCCATCTCTCATCATATGCAGTCCTCATCACTTAACACATTTTTAAATTATCTTCCTGCATCCTAGCAAAAAAAGAATAAACCATTCGAAACATAGACTCTTCTTTCCTTTCTTTTCCTCCTCTTTTGCTCTCTCTATCTGTCTTTCTGTCCCTCCAGTCTCTTTTTTATCACTCTATCTCTCTCTCAATGCCCATTTAATTCCCATCTCCAACTCTCCTCTTTCCTTTTTCTCCTTCTGCCTTTCCATCTCTGCCCCTCATTTTCTTCTTCTCTCCCCATCTCTCATCTTATGCAGTCCTCATCACTTACTTACTGACTTATACTTTTTAGAATTATCTTCCTTCATCCTCAAAAAAAATAATGGACCATTCAAAATATAAACCCAGCTTTCCTTTCTTTTGCTCCACTTTCTCTCTTTCTCTCTCTCTCTCTCTCTCTCTTCTTCTCTTTCTGTCTCTCCTATCTCTTTCTCTAACTCTCTCTATCTATCTCTCTTCTCTTCTTCTTCTCTTTCCCTCTCTCTCTCTCTCTCTCTCTTTCTCTCCCTCCTGTCTCTTTCCCTAACTCTCTCTCTCTCTCTCTATCTATCTCTCTTTTCTTCTTCTATTTCTGTCTCTTTCCCTAACTGTCTCTCTTCTTCTCTTTCTGTCTCTCTCTCTTCTTCTTCCTCTCTTTCTCTCTCTCTCTCTCTCTCTCCTGTCTCTTTCCCTAACTCTCTCTCTCTCTTCTTCTTCTTCTCTTTCTGTCTCTTTCCCTAACTCTCTCTCTCTCTCTTCTTCTTCTCTTTCTGTCTCTCCTGTCTCTTTCCCTAACTCTCTCTCCCTCTCTCTCTCAGAGGCCATTAGTCTCCTTCTCTTCACCGTCTCTCATCTAACGAACCCCTCACGATCACTCAACATTCTTCAATCATCTCCCTTCATCTTAGCAACAGATAATGGACCTTTCAAGATTACACTAAATAATCCCACTTTTTTTTCATATTACGCAAGACTGCATTAATTAACCATGACCACTACAATAAATTCTTCTTGTTTAAAAGGCATAGTCACAGGCAAATGATGGTGATAACTATATCTACATGTATACCTACATGTATAATTAAAGGTACTTCTCAACATTCTCGCGCTATGGCAAAATATTCATGCAAATCATCTCAGATGTCGGGCTATTAATCTTCTCTATTAAAAGAAAGGAGATTTAAGGGAGAGATTTAGCCAATAACAAACTAATAAAATAATATTAAACTCCAAAATTTACACAACTTTTCACTTTCAGTCAAGGGGAAATGGCCAGAAAGTTGTAACTCACAATGTCTTTTACACAGACCTACACTTTGTGATGCCTTTCTTGCCGTCAACAAACGACTGTGTTGCTAAATCCTTCCACTATATTTTTGTTCAGGCATTTTAAGTTGCATGAAGTTTTATTACCCCTTCAGGTCAGGATTTATTTTTCGGGCTAAATTAATCACATAATGTTCTTCAAATTGGCAATAATAATATATTTCTTTTATTGCTACATTGTTGAAATATTATCCATGAGCAACAGGATGCGTACCGAAGCGTACATGGATGTCAATCCGTACCGCCCGGCAGAAGGGCTCTGCCTATTTCTTTTTTTTTCTCTATCAATTTCTCTTTATAGATCAGACGTAGACCTAACGTGCATAAAGCAAGCCTAATTTTCTTCAGTATTACAAGTGATATTACTGTAAATTTCAGCTTTCCATTGATATATAATTTATCTATTTTATTTTTCCACTTCTGACCTATTCAAAACTAGTCTTAAGACACATTTATTCAAAATTGCTTTCGTTGATTAATTAACTCTGTTCACTTTGATGTACATGTATATGTATTGTAATTTGTAGGTTTATTTGCACTTTTTTGTTTTGTTTAATACCGGTATGTAATTGTTTATCAGTCTATTTTGTTTGTTATAGCACTTAGAGACTTCGGTGGTAGGAGCTTTATAAGTAACGTTTTTATTATTATTATTAAGGTCTTTAACATCCCTCTCTGCAAATTATCCTTCAACAAGTATTGTGTACATCTCTACAGATATACAATCAATAAGAAAATTGAAATAGCCTTGAAGTTGCTATTCACTATTCACTTATTCAGCAAGTGGAAAATGGAAAATGATCTCTCAATTACATACATATATCAAAGGATCTGAAACAAGTGCTTTGGCATATATAACCTTGCATTTCTTTCTTCCAGAGTAAAAAGGAATAATCTTCCGAGTGTTCCTGTTTGACAAAGCATTTGGAGCAAGTGCATTCTAATAACAATGCAATACATCAAGCGTTAAGAAAACTGTCTCCTTCGTGCTCTTGAAAGCATACTTCTTCAAGGCATGAGTTTTTTCTTTGTTCTCTTACGACAAGCAGCCTTTTCACACACAGCTAAAATTCTATAAACATGACTAGTATAAACGTGTTTCGAACGTGTTTAAACTAATCACGAGCCTTTCACACACAGAAATTTCGGTGCGATCGTTAATTGTTTCGTGATTAACTACTGCTCGTAAAATGCGCAGTAGTGCCATTGCGCATTGAAGGTCATGTCATGTCAATCAAAGCGCACGCTCCATCCAGTTTAAACACGTTTAAACAAGAATTTCCTTTCACACACAAAATGTCAAGCTCTCTAGATACGAACTTCGTATCTGCAGCCTGCTTTTAGGGGCGTATGGATCGCGACTTCGTATCTATCCCAACATCGTATAAACGATGTTCACACTGGGAAATTTTGTCTATAAACATGTTTAAAATTTTACGATGATTCTAATCATCACTAGATACGATGAATTTTAGCTGTGTGTGAAAAGGCTGAAGGTGATTTCCGGAGAAAGCAGTTTCTTTCTGAGGCTAACTAAGGTCCCTAGGAATTGAAATTCACACGCTTTTTCCCACGCAACCTTGATACACAAAAAAAAACACTCCAGACAAATCAATAAAACATCACCGGAAACGGAGAGTCACGTTGCCAGCCTTGCGCAAGAGTATTTCTTTTTACTCTCTCTCTTCTCTCTCTCTCTCTCTCTCTCTCTCTCTTTCTTTCTCTCTCTCTCTCTCTCTCTCTCTTTCTTTCTCTCTCTCTCTTGCCCTTCTTGCCCCACCATTGTTTTTCCTTTCCCTCTCTGTCTTTCTCTTTGTATCTCTTGTCTCTTTCAGTTTGTCTTTCTTTTCATGCCCCTTCATTTTCTCTGCCTCATTTCATTTTTTTCTCCCTCAACTATTGTGTAATACAATTCCTCATCACTCCACATTCTTCAGTCATTTATTACAACCTAGCAACAGCTAATGGACCTTTCACAATCCAAACCGTTTTTCTCTTTCTCTCCTTCTGTCTCTTCCATCCTTCTCTCATATTCTCTCTCTCTCTACCCCTATTTCCTTTTCACCTCATCTCTCTCTCTCTCTCTCTCCCCTCCCTTCACTAACTCTTTCTTTCTCTTTTTTTTTCTTTCTGTCTCTCTTCCTCCCCCCTCTCTCTCTTTCTCTTCTTCCGTCCACATGAAAAATCTCCAGACACATGCACACATGTACATAATGAGAGAAACAAGGACATTTCTTTCTCAGTATTCATGCTTATTATTAAGATCTCTCTTTCATACTCTCTGCTACTTTTTCCTTTTGTAGTCTGATAAATTAATATTTTTGTCTTTGAATATACTTGTCCCCAATAATACTCAACCCCTCCCTCTATCTCCACTCAACACATCCCTCTATCTCCTCCCCTCCCCCCTCTCTCTCTCTCCCACTCTCTCTCTCTTCTCTCCCTCCACTCTCTCTCTCTCTCTCTCTTCCCTTCCCTTCCTCTCTCTCTCCCCCTTTCCCCTCTCTTTCTCTTCTTCCTTTCACATGAAAATCTCCAGACACATGCATACATACATAATGAGAGAGAGAGAGAGAGAGAGGGACAAGGAAATCTTCACCTTGAAGTATACACTGACAGAGAGAGAGAGAAGGAAAGAAGTTTACATTGGAGCTGGATGATGAGCCCAAGGCATCACCATGGCAACGTAATGCATTCAAGAGCAGTTGAACGAGAGGTCAACATACTGACCTACTTCTTGCCTCAATCATGTTGGATGCCTCTATCTCTCCTAGGTGTAATGCATGTACAGTATGTGCATTATTTACCTTGCACGTTCTCAACATTAATGAACATCACTCAGGCTACTTGGGTGATGTTGATGGGACATACATGTAGATGTTTACTGTATGTGAAGATGTTGATGACGATGAGGATGATGAGGATGAGGATGATGAGGATGATGAGGATGATGATGAGGATGATGATGAGGATGATGATGATGGTGATTGTGATGTTGATGATGATGATGGCGATAATAATGATGATGATAATAGTGATGATAATATTAATGATGATGATGGTGATGTTGATTAAATGAAGATCATAATGGTAATATTGATGATGGTGAAAATAATTATAATGAAGATATTGATGATGGTGATGATGATGATGATGATGATGATGATTATGATGTTGATGGTGATGATGATGGTGATGATGATAGTGATGATAATAAAATGATGACGATCATTATGGTAAAATTGATGATGATGATGATAATGATGATGCTAATTGTAATGGTGATGATGATGATGATGGTGATGATGGTGATGGTGATAATAATAATGATGGAGATATTGATGATGGTGATGATGATAGTGATGATGATAAAATGATGATGATCATTATGGTAATATTGATGATGGTGATAATAATAATGATGGAGATATTGATGATGGTGATGATGATGGTGATGATGATGATGATGATGGTGATGATGATGGTGATGATGATAGTGATGATGATAAAATGATGATGATCATTATGGTAATTTTGATGATGGTGATAATAATGATGGGGATGATGATAGTGATGATGATGATAATGATGGTGGTGATGATGATGGAGATGATGATGGTGGTGGTGGTGATATTGATGATGGTGATGATGATAGTGATGATGATTAAATGATGATCATCATTATGGTAATATTGATGATGGTGATATTAATAATGATGGAGATATTGATGATGGTGATGATGATGATGATGATGATGGTAATGATGGGGATGATGATGGTGATGCTGATAAGGATGATGATAAAACGATGACGATCATTATGGTAATATTGATGATGGTGATAATAATAATGATGGAGATATTGATGATGGTGATGAGAATGATGGTGATTGATGATGGTGATGATGATGGTGATATTGATGATGGTGATGATGATAGTGATGATGATAAAATGATGATGATCATTATGGTAATATTGATGATGGTGATAATAATAATGATGGAGATATTGATGATGGTGATGATGGTGATGATGATGATGATGATGGTGATGCTGATAGTGATGATGACAAAATGATGATGATCATTATAGTTATTTTGATGATGGTGATAATAATAATAATGAAGATATTGATGATGGTGATGATGGTGATGATGATGATGATGATGGTGATGATGATAGTGATGATGATAAAATGATAATGATCAATATGGTAATTTTGATGATGGTGATAATAATGATGGGGATGATGATAGTGATGATGATGATGATGATGGTGGTGGTGATGATGATGGAGATGATGATGGTGGTGATGGTGATATTGATGATGGTGATGATGATAGTGATGATGATAAAATGCTGATCATCATTATGGTAATATTGATGATGGTGATAATAATAATGATGGAGATATTGATGATGGTGATGATGATAGTGATGATGATAAAATGCTGATGATCATTATGGTAATATTGATGATGGTGATAATAATAATGATGGAGATATTGATGATGGTGATGATGATGGTGATGATGGTGATGATGATGATGATGATGGTGATGATGATAGTGATGATGATAAAATGATGATGATCATTATGGTAATTTTGATGATGGTGATAATAATGATGGGGATGATGATAGTGATGATGATGATGATGATGGTGGTGATGATGATGGAGATGATGATGGTGGTGATGGTGATATTGATGATGGTGATGATGATAGTGATGATGATAAAATGCTGATGATCATTATGGTAATATTGATGATGGTGATAATAATAATGATGGAGATATTGATGATGGTGATGATGATGGTGATGATGGTGATGATGATGATGATGATGGTGATGATGATAGTGATGATGATTAAAGTATGATGATCATTATGGTAATTTTGATGATGGTGATAATAATGATGGGGATGATGATAGTGATGATGATGATGATGATGGTGGTGATGATGATGGAGATGATGATGGTGGTGATGATAGTGATGATGATTAAATGATGATGATCATTATGGTAATTTTGATGATGGTGATAATAATGATGGGGATGATGATAGTGATGATGATGATGATGATGGTGGTGATGATGATGGAGATGATGATGGTGGTGATGGTGATATTGATGATGGTGATGATGATAGTGATGATGATAAAATGCTGATGATCATTATGGTAATATTGATGATGGTGATAATAATAATGATGGAGATATTGATGATGGTGATGATGATGGTGATGATGGTGATGATGATGATGATGATGGTGATGATGATAGTGATGATGATAAAATGATGATGATCATTATGGTAATTTTGATGATGGTGATAATAATGATGGGGATGATGATAGTGATGATGATGATGATGGTGGTGGTGGTGATGATGATGGAGATGATGATGGTGGTGATGGTGATATTGATGATGGTGATGATGATAGTGATGATGATAAAATGATGATCATCATTATGGTAATATTGATGATGGTGATATTAATAATGATGGAGATATTGATGATGGTGATGATGATGGTGATGATGATGATGATGGTAATGATGGGAATGATGATGGTGATGCTGATAAGGATGATGATAAAACGATGACGATCATTATGGTAATATTGATGATGGTGATAATAATAATGATGGAGATATTGATGATGGTGATGAGAATGATGGTGATTGATGATGGTGATGATGATGGTGATATTGATGATGGTGATGATGATAGTGATGATGATAAAATGATGATGATCATTATGGTAATATTGATGATGGTGATAATAATAATGATGGAGATATTGATGATGGTGATGATGATGGTGATGATGATGATGATGATGGTGATGATGGTGATTGTGATGTTGATGATGATGATGATGATGGTAATGATGGGGATGATGATGGTGATGCTGATAGTGATGATGACAAAATGATGACGATCATTATAGTTATTTTGATGATGGTGATAATAATAATGATGAAGATATTGATGATGGTGATGATGATGGTAGTGATGATAATGATGATGATGATGATGATGATGATGATTATGATAATGATGGTGATTGATGATGATGCAACGGTAGGATTCAATATATATAGAGTGTTTATTACACCAGTTTGAAGGCAGAAAAACAGGAATCATTCCTCCAAAATAAGAATGGTCGGTGGCTAAGGGTCAAAGAACTTCCATTATCTGAATCTGGCTAGCATCCTCTAATTTTCTGAAGATGAAGCGCCTTCAGCAGACCTAGGAACTTTGAAAGCTGACCTGCGAACAAATTTCACTGCTGGATTCCCAGGGCAGCGTAAACAAACAGGCACACCTTGCCTGCCATGTGTGTGCCTAATGGCTCGTTCAGACTAAACAAATTATACAAAACTTGTATTAAGAAACATATAAAGGAAACGTCTTAAAGCTCATCTGTACTTCATGTAGTTTACACGAGGGATTACCGCCCTGCAAGGTCACTGACAGGTGGTTATCTCATCAAATCAGCTCTCACTTAACATAAGAAAAAGAGGATCATGGGGGACCAATGGTCACCGATTAGGCATTGTTTGGTATATAGTGGGCGCAAGTAGCTGTAAGTAGTGCAGTAGGGCTTTAAGAATCATCTTATGGTGAAAGGAGCATACAGACTATAGAACAACAGCGTACAGTGTACAATTGTACAATTTTCATAAGATACGACATTCACAGGAATCTGGGACCCTGATCCTTAATATCAAGTTTCGTTTGAAAGGATGCTCAAACATGCGTTTTGTAACACAACATTATGTTATACAGTGTTCAGGCTGGACAGTGTAACCTGTCTATAAAGACCACTCAAGGTAGACCAGAAAAATGGTCTTTATAAACAGGTGGTCTTTTTTAAATTGCTGTATTTTAATATTTCAATGAGAATCCGTTTCAAGATGCAGAGATCGTCTTTCTATACAGGTGATCACTAAAGCAGGTTTGACTGTAAATGCCTTTCGTATACCAGTAGCTATATTGCATTTGATTAATTCTGGTAGCCTAAACGTGGGATAAGATATTAAAGCCCCACTGTCCTACTTGTAGCTACTTGCTCCCTCTATATAGAAAACTTCCCCAATCGGTGCCTGTTGATCCCCCGTGATCCTCTTTTTCTTATGTTAGTTGAGAGCTGAGTTAATGAGATAGCCACCTGTCAGTGACCTTGCTGTGTGGTCTAATCCCTTCTGGCCCAGTAGTATGGACGGTCTTTAACACATGCAAGCTCCTTTAAACTGACGTAAGAAATACTCAAAGTGGATAAGTCGCTGGAATGTGAATCATATGGTTTGTGGTTCGAGTCCCGCTGCGGCACCAATGGTCTTTGGCAAGATTTTAATCTACCTTTGCCACTCTCCACCCAGGTGTAGTAAACCTATTCCTTGAAGGCTTTAAGCGCCTTATCTTGCATGGCAGCTTGGCTAAAGCTGGGGATTGCAGGGCACTCAGGGAGCACAGTATCAATACTGATGAGGCTACCCTGGGTAGAAAAATGAGTAAAATCCCAAGTTTTTGAAGTACCGTATGTTTAAAGCCCTACTGCACTACTTGTAGCTACTTCCTCCCTCTATATAGAAAACTTCCCCAATCGGCGCCTGTTGGTCCCCCATGATCCTTTTTTTTGTTATGTTAACTGAGAGCTGAGTTGATGAGATAGCCACCTGTCAGTGACCTCACTGTGTGGTCTAATCCCTTCTGGCCAAACTAGTACTGATGGCCTTTAATGCAAATAAGAGACTATTGAGAGGGGAAAATTGTATTGTATTCTTAAAAACATGTAATTCTGCAGAAGATGTTTTAAAGAGGTTAAGTTCTGGGAAGAGGTGAAAAATAATTTGTGAGCGTCGTCATTGTTATTATCTAAGTGTGGAAGAACATCAGATAACAAATGTTCCCTGAAAAGCATGGCTCTTCAAATGCCTTAATATTCTAAATATGCCATGTAACGGCATAAAATTCAGGACAGATTTTTATGCCACATGTCCTTGTAGTTCCATATACATATTTCTGTGTTCAGTGCTTGTAACTTTACCAAAGCTGGGCCAATTTTCTTATCAATTTGATGATTCCAGAACCTTGCAGTACACACCAATACTTAAATGCTAGATGATCAACCTTTTCTGATCGAATTCACACCATTACTTTCACAGTGCAATCGCATGACCATAACTCAACTTAATCTTTAAAAACATGTAGTTCAGCAGAAGATGTTTTAAATCAGATAGATCTGCAATTCTGCATGCTAACCAGCTAACGTGACTGGATACAGCAAGCAGCTGATATGCTCCAGACATAATACATGATGGAGCTCATAGAGGGTTGACCTGGGAAATACATGAAGCTGACCTGGAAGCAAACTACATAGTGCAATTCCCAGGTCAGTGTAAACAAGGAGGCAGACAGCTGACTAGTCTGCAAGAACAGACTCTGATATGACACTTCAAAACAATCAATTACATAATACATGATGGAGCTCATAGAGGTTGACCTGGGAAATACATGAAGCTGACCTGGAAGCAAACTACATACTGCAATTCCCAGGTCCGTGTAAACAAGGAGCCAGACAGCTGACTAGTCTGCAGGAACAGACTCTGAACTGACACTTCAAACAATTCTATACAGTCTTGAAATGAGCATAGCCATGTTAGAGTCTGGCTGTGCCAGGAGATGCTATAGTAGAGGTATCGTGGTCAAGTGGATATGTCACCGGACTGTGGATCACAAGGTCCGCGGTTCAAGTCCTGCAGTGGCACTAATGTCCTTTGACAAGATATTGATCTACATTTGCCACTCTCCACCCAGGTGTTAAATGGGTACTCGGTAGTATGCGAAAGCTAATGTGCTTAGATTAGCAAGTGTGCGCTTGTAAAAATAACGCCTGACTGGAATGCTCCCCAATGTGCATACATTGTGTGCGGGTAAGCCTGAATCCAATGACAGGGGTAATAGTATCTGTAAAGCGCTTTGAGAGGGGCTGCGGTCCTGAAAAGCGCTATATAAGAACAAGCTATTATTATTGTTAAAGTACATGAATGAGGTGCAGTAGACTGTGTAGTTTCCATAGTCTCAAAGTTCAGACACTGTGTTTGGTACTATGATAGACAAGGGTCTGTGGCTGCAGACTACCGGCTGACTGCCATGGGTGTGCATTAGGATCTGTGTGCGGAATGAAGAATCCTGGAGTGGAAGGTGTGAAAAGTGATGATGATGATGATAGGGTGAATGGTTGCTATTAAAGGATGAGAGACGGAGAGTGAGATGGAGAGATGGAGAGAGGGATAATGAGATGGAGAGAGGGATGATGAGATGGAAAGTGCGATGATGAGATGATTGTTGCAATGGAATGGTATGGGTGGTTGGTTTGAATCACAGAAAGAAACTAGACATATAATACTTGTTTGGAACAAGTATAGGTGGGCTGGTCAACTTAAATTTGAGACAAAATAGAGCAAAAATAAGCGAGATACTGCTTAAATATTCTTGAAAAACAATATCATGTAGTTTCATGACGTGAACGAAATTCACCTTCTATAGGGATAACGCAAATTATGAACGCCTTTTGACATGAGGCCTTTAATCGAGATTTTCAGTATGATGACGTCATCAAAATGAAAAATGGTTTTTACTAAGCTGATAGAGAATTGTCTTAGCTACAACATATCGAAATTTTGAAGAAAATCGATCAATATTTACAGAGATACAATCAATTTTCCATAAATATGCTGACGTCATAATATGCAAATTCGTATTTTGAGTTCCAAGGCCATTATGATGATGTCACGATACACCTAATTGCCAAATGAGACATGGAATCATATCTCCCACTCATACTCTATCTAAATATGAAAAAAAATTGAAGGTCACGGTTCATTCCAAAGAGCTATAATGAATTTTGTATAGGCATGTTTTTGCCCATATATGCTATGTATTAAAAGAGCTCGCGCGCACTGACATTTATCTTGAATTGACGCTCATCTTGTTATTAATGGTCATAAAGAGATAAACATGGTATCAAATTCCTTGAAAAAATATAATAAATATCATGAAGAAAAAAAAATGGCGATTTTATGTTTTGTAATGGTGTTACGCGCGAAAACGCGCGCGCATGTGCTTACGCGCGATTTTTTATAAAATGCTTAAAATGACCTGAAACGTATGCAAAAAAAATTTAAGACGATTTCGAGCATTTAAAATTTGTGCGCGCGTAATGACGCGCGGACGTACGCGCACGCGCGCGTTTTTTGACCTGAATTTGACCGGACTGATATTGACCTTGATCATGATAAATATGAATGAGATATTACTTTTGGTTATGAAGATATGATCATAAGTTGATTTTCAAAATTTTTCACAAAATGGCGCCTAGATGACGTCATCAGTCAAGGTCAAGGTCGAAAAATTTGCTGTGTTTTGTGAATATGCCTATACATATGTGTGTTAAATTTTAAGATATTTGATTGAGCCATTTTCAAATTATCTTGAACACAAAAAAGTGGGTCGAAATAAGAAAAATAAATAAATAATAATAAAGGCAATTTTAACAAAATTATGAGGTGGTCTGTATTAGATACAGCCCACCTAAAAAGGATGAGATTGAATCTTAATGACAGTGACTGTGGGAGGGGAGGGGGGTGAGGTAAATTGTGAGAGGGGGAAAGATGGATTGATTACTGGTGCTTTTCTTTTATGATAATGATGGTCATGATATTTATGATGTTGTTATACTAAAGATGAAGATTCAACCATAGTCAAAATGAAGATCCAACCATATAGTCAAGATGATGATGGTAACGATGATGATGATGGTGGTGATGATGATGATAATGGTAACAGTGATGATGATGAAGATGATGATGATGATGATGATGATGGTGATGATGATGATGATGATGGTGGTGATGATGGTGATGATGGTGATGATGATGATGATGATAATGATAACAGTGATGATGATGATGATGGTGGTGATGATGATGGTGATGTTGATGGTGATGATAATGATAATGGTGGTGATGGTGATGATGGTGATGATGATGATGATGATGATGAGGAGGAAATCGAGGAGCAGAAGATGATGATGACCATGAAACATTTGCAATAAAAATAAAGCAAAAACAAGAATAATCTTATACAGTAAGGCTTGCGGTTGCACCATGTGAGAGAGAGGCGCATTTGTAAATATCGACAAAATATAAGAACACAAAATTTCCTCTGAACATATCCAGGCATACTTCCAGGTACCTATCCATTTAAACTTTCCTCTCACATCAATTATTTGAAGCAATGACAAATAGACAAACAATGGAGCTGATACAGAGAGAGAGAGAGAGGGGGGGAAACAGAGAGACAGAGAGCGGGTGGAGATGCACGAGACATAGTAACATGAACAGTTAACATATATAAATTATTCATACCCTTACCATGTTTTGTAATGTCTAAGTACATGTACATGTGAAAATTTGATTTGTCTCAATGTATTATGCTTCCTGGGAATGTGACATATTAAAGGCATCGTTTAACAATATTAAATCTGAGATGCACGACCCTACGTGTTATTCAGTATCTGTGATTTGGTGTAATAATGAAGCCCTAAAAAAATTGCGCTTTAAAATGATCAAGAAGTGCCTCAAAAAAGTAAAAATCTTTGAGTGACCGGTTTTACCAGACTGTAGTGTTATGAAAACCGTTTGTCAGAGGGCAGGTCCAAGCTATTGTCCCCTCTGGGGGTCAAATTTCATCTTTATATATATTTAACAAACTATACCTCATTTTAAAGCTGAAACTATGAATTTTATGAATCTGATAAAAAATAAAACAAATTATCAAAATACGAAGAGTGCCAAGGTCACGAACTTCAATTTGTATTAATTAGCGTGACGTACGGGACATTACATTTTTATTTTTGTATCTCATTTGAATTATTTGTTTAAAATTAAATATCTCAGGACATGATGACCATCATGCTAGAAAATAGGAAAAAAATATAAAAACTTTCAAAATTAATTAATTATGCAAATGAGGTAGGTTCCAAAGTGTGATGTCCCGTACGTCACAATTTGATCATAATTTGTTTAATTTTAATTATGAAAATAATTTTTTTTTTTAAAGATATTCTAGGAAGTTCTAATTTAGATGAATACCTAACAAAAAATAGGTTTAACAAAAATTTCGAAAATTCTGTGTTGATTACATAATCAAATTAAGAAATGTGACGTACGGGACAAGTGTGTGACGTACGGGACAACCCCATATAAAACCAATGCGAGATGTGAAAAAGGAAATGACCAAAAGGAGAATATATACTGTGATAGGAAACTTGTTGTATACAGGGATATATGAACATTCCAACTGTGTCCTTTCTAGGAATTTACTTGTTTGTACTTTTGTTGTTGTTTTATGTAATTGTTGTTAATGTAATTAGTCTTCAAGCCAGACCCCTGGTATTATCAACTTTGGTATTTTGCCAGTTGATGTCTCCAACATTGGCAGGATGCTAAATATGTAAATCATAATAGTGTACTAGTTCCAGGAATGAGTCTAATGAAATTATATGGTAGTGGATGCACCAGAAGCTGTCTTTTACAATTCATAGATGCTGCAAGTAAGAATAGCACATGTATGCTATCAAGCTCTCCATGTGAGGTTTTTTTATATTCTATTTAAATGTCATATATGATGGTAAAGGATTACAGCATGCACTGTACATGTTATGGAGCCAGCTCGGGAATTCTGATCTCCTAAAAACTAAATCATAACTTTTAAGGAAGGATAGCCTTTTTGAGTATTTCACACTCTCACCCACTTAAGATTTTTATCACTTTTACACCCATGCATTTTTGTTGAGTTTGCTTTAAATTAATCTTTTGAATTGTGGAAAAGGTCATACAAACGTTTAGGGTTTTAATTTCTTATATCTGGTGGTGTTAATAAGATGTTTTAATCAATACGAAATACATTCAAGATTTATATTTTTGTATCCATCTTTCACAAACATGTAGGCTACATTAATGTACATCAAAATTCTTGAATATATGACAGCAACATATACATGTTCTAATCTGTGATAAAAGGATATAAAAAAGACAATATGTCCAGCATTATCTTTGAATTCCTTCAAAATTCTATGATATTACTATAAAATAATTCAAACAAGCTATGAAGAAAATACTTCATATTTTTAATGTATCTTTGTTCACAAACACTTGGAACATAAGAAATGTTCTTTGACAAAATATGATGTGCCAAGTGTGCCCCTGTGTTTCAAACAAGTTTAAATAAAAGTTTTCAAGTTCAAGTTCATCTTCTTCATTAATTATTGTTTAAAAACATTTTGCAATGTTGAATGGAATGGATAAAAGAAATAAGAAAAGAAGCATGACTGCACATGATAGATGGGTAAATGGAATAAAAATGGTATAATATAGTGTGTATGAATATTAATTAAATTTGTTTTCTTTGTTAAAGTAATATTTGTATTGATTTACCTCATAAATTAACACAGATGATATTAAGTAATGGTCAGAGGATCTAATTGGGTTCTAAAACACTCTAATTGTCACTGATTTAAGTTAAAATTGTTCACATTTAACAAATTTTGACGAAAATTCTCCATTTCAATGCATTTTCCCATAGGGAAAAGTTGTCCCGTACGTCACGTGTCCCGTACGTCACGTGCACACATTTATGTTTTGGTATATTACATAATAACGAAAGGTCAGAAAAATATGGTAATAGTTGTGATTAATGCTTGATTCCATAATGAATTAAGATATCATTACCATAAATCTCATAACTTGATAAATTCAGAGAACTTTTATGATGAACTTATTTTTGAAAAAGTCAGAAATTCTCTGGTCCCGTACGTCACGCAGCACATTAATTACATTAAAAATTAATTTATGAATTGGTCAGAACTAAAGCTTTTCACAAATGAACTAGCCCATAATAGCCACAGACTCATACCAAAAGATAGTCATATAAATAATGACATCCATTGTTATTTCTTGTTTAAAGTCTCTGAATGTCCCGTACGTCACAAAGCAAATAGCTTGGACCTGCCCCAAACGGTTTTCAAAATTTGTAATTCCGATCATAAATATCTTGATAATCAGACAGGAGGTCGGCTTGTAAAAGTCCCTAACTGACCTAAAGGTTTATGCTTATCATTGCAGCATGAGCTAAATCCAGAATTTTGTTTCAGAATCTGAGACAAAGTTACCGGATCCCTTTAAAGCTTACATATTCAACAGAGGCTCTAATGTAGCCAGTCTACCTCTCATACTTGAATATGAAAACACAAAAAACAAAAAATTGACAAGGGGTATGAATAAATCAGTCGTTAACCGTATGTACACTGTACCTGGGAACAGAACCCTGGGTAATAAGACCCTCAAAAGTACAGCTCTCCAGACAGTGACGCCTCACTACATGTTTGATGGACCTGTCTCGCTCCTAGCTACGGAGGTATTTATTGTCTCTCATGCTACAGCCCTTTGAAAAGCTTTGAATGTTGTCTCTCTTAATTTCCTCATATATTTAAATCCCTTCTCTTTTGTATCTACTTTCTCTTTCTCTTTTCATTACACTCCTTCTATCCTTTTCTCTCTCTCGCTCTCTCTTCTCTCTTCTCTTCTTTCTCGCTCTTCTCTCTCTCTCTCTCTCCCCACCTCTCTCTCCACCTCCCTCTCCCTCCCTCCCTCCCTCCCTCTGTCCCCCCCCCCCCTCTCTCTCTCTCTCTCTCTCTCCCTTCTCTGGTCTTAATCATCGCATTTTCTCCTCTTTCTTTCACTTCATCACCTGTACTTCAGTGTATTTCCTTCTCCTTCTATTACTTTTTTTTTTAAACGACTCAACATAAAAAGCAGAAAAATGCAGCTACACATGTATATGTACACTCAAAAAGAATGATGCAGTAGTTTACAGTATCATACAATTTATCATAAATCATATCTTCAATATTTTGAGGGGGCCAGGGGAGGCTTTCAAAGAAATCTTCCAAACACTTGACCCACACCCTGATACATAAAAGCAGAATTAGTGTCATTTCATTTTGCTTTTAATAATATTTTTGTCATTCTGATGAATCGCATGAGAAAGAAAAAGAATACAACATTTTGTAAAAAGGGACCTACTATACATGCACATGTACATGTACACTTGGGGACAATTAAAATAATGTACTGTAGTTGTTGCTACAGCCCAAGATTAGCATACAGTTCACATTTTTCGCACAGCACTTACCTAGAAACTCATTAAACGCACTGACCTCCCTGGGAAGGCCTACGTTATTGAAGCTTCCCGCATGAATGAACACGTCGCCGGGCGGGACCACTTTGCTTAGATACGTTGTCTTGGAGAAGGTATCTGATGTGCATACAAACCTAGTGTGACCTTTGACATCCATGAATATGCATGAGGAGGGGAATGGGGCAGGGGGTAGAAAGAACGCTCTTGTGTAAATGTACCTGCGACATTATCTATCACCTCACGGAAACATGTTTTGTACACAAGACTCAAAGCTACCACGAGTTCAAGTCTACAAAGTTTTGAGACATCACATACAAGGGGATACATGTAGATGTAGGAGCAAGCGCACTTTCACCGATAGATACAGTACATGCTAGAATAGCGAACACTGCACAGAAGAAGCACAAAAGAAGCACAAAAGAAGCACAAATTATGAAAGTACTGCAAACATAGAACATCTTGTAGTACAAATATTTTTCTGCATCTCTCCAAAACAATCTCAAGCATTTTCATAAAACATTATGCATTTCCAAAGTAAATTTTCTGTTTTTGTTTTTAAAAGACATATTTTAGTGTTGAAATGTTAAAGTATGAAGAGTATGTCTTTGGCAAGACATTAATTTACATTTGCCACTCTTTGTCCAGGAGTAGTATTGTACTACCTGGGGGATGTTTCACAAAGATCCTAAGTTGAACTTATCTCTAAGTTGGACTCAAAATGTATGGAAAGCCATTATCATCTATGAAAATATTTTGTAAAAGTTATTTTAAAAGGCATAAAATGTTGATTCAAAATTTTCAACTCATTCATATTGTCTATTATCAAGGAGATTTCTTGTTCTTGATGTGGAACTTACAGTATGAAAGGTCTAAAATACTAATACATTTTTGCTGTTGAGTATATTTTATTTCAAGGCTGCAGATGGCTCTCTATAATGTTTAAGTCCAACTTAGAGTTAAGTTCGACTTAGGATCTTTGTGAAACACCCCCTGGTAGGGTTTATTCAGGGTAATAAATTCCAAGGCACTTCAAGTGCATCTAGATGCATCACACATCATACAAAAAATGGAATAAATTCATGCTTACTGACTCTTACTTTTATTGTGGAGAGTATCAATGCAGATAAATTCTTGCACAAGAATCAGCCATGTTTGCAGAATTTGATTGCGGTGCAACCTGACAATTAAACTCACCTAAAAATTCATTGAAATTTTTCACTTCTTTCCTGCGGCAGATTTTCGTAAAGTCGCCAGCGTGAATGAGTACATCACCGTCAGGAATGTCAGGTATACGATCAGTCTTGGAGTGTGTGTCCGATATACACACAAACCTCACATGGTCTGGCACAACAATAAACACAAATATGTAAACAAACAACAATTAATCTATGATCTAAGCGTTTTCATGCTAAGCAGGTATCGAACATGCGTTTTCACTAAATACATGTACATGTAGCACACACAAATCAAGCAATTTGACATAAAACTAAAGGTGAACATCAAATAACATTTACAATATTTATAAGTGTGTAAGTTTGGCTTTAGACAACTACCCCTGTACATACACTGTATACATTTGTTTCAATTTCAAAAGGAACATATTAGGCTAACAATTCTAACCCCAACTTTCACATTAAAGGGAAAGTCCACCCCCAAAATAAGTTTGTTTCGATAGAGGCAGAATAATAAGAAAATCAGGTGAGTGAAAGTTTGAGCAAATTCTGAATGAAAATAAGAAAGTTATGAATTATTGAAGTTGTGATCAATCAAATACAAATTGGCAACTCTGTGACTTATTATACGAGCTCTCCTTCATTTGCTTTGTGCATAATATTCCATAAAATCATGTTTTCTTCGTTATTGATGACGGAATATATATTTGTTCCTTGCAGGGGGAGTATAGAAACATATTTGCAATTATTATATTTAGGGTGCATGTATGGTTGAAATTTTTCTTGAGGGAAAAAGAAAATTTTAGATTTTTTTAGTACTGAGCAAATGGAAGTTGAGCTCGCATGATCAGACCTGCCAACCTCTGGAGTTCAAAAACTGTATTCTTTAGTCCCAAAAGTTGTATTTTACTGACAAAAGTTGTATTCTTGAAAATAAACACGGATTGTTACGTGGATCAATGCCTCTTACAGTTTTCACCTACAGGAAGAATTTTTTTTATTGATCATTGGTTGAATATGCATGATTTCGTCATGACTGGTGTGTTCGATAAACCATTGAACATCCCCAAATTGCCGATGTGAGATGCTTGTAAGATACTTTACAGGACAGAATGGACATTTTGCCATTGAAAATGGCGGACGCTCCCACAAAATATCAATTAAAAAAAAAAAAAAAAAAAAAAAAAAAAAAAAAAAAAAAAAAAAAAAAAAAATCGCTTTTTTTTGTTGTTGTTGAAAATCGTATTTTATTAAAGAAAATCGTACTGTCGTATTTGCTTCTAAAAATCGTACTAAATACGACTAAATCGTACTGGTTGGCAGGTCTGCATGATACGTCATAGAGTTGCCAATTTGTGTTTGATTGATCACAACTTCAAAAATCCTAACTTCCTTATTTTTAATCGGAATTTGCTCAAACTTTCACTGACTTGTTTCTCTCATTTTTCTACTCCTATTAAAACTAACTTAATTTCAGGGTGGACTTCCCCTTTAATACTAATGAAAACAAATTTAAAAGTTACATGTACAGTATACTGCATGACCTGGTACCATACATTTTAAATGTAGTATGAAATATAATTTGTTATCAAACAAGCTCTTTAAAAAATAATCTATGGTAAAAGTTTGATCGCTAAGTCATGAAAACAAAGATTTTAAAATCTTTTTGTTTACTAGAGGTGTTTAAAATTGTCCACTTTTTTATGGCTTTCCCAATCTAAATCGCTAAATTTCCATTTTTCTTTACACTGATATTCTGTTTTAGCACATAAGATCTTGAGAGCTTATTAAACAGCCTTTTATGTTTTCCTTTATCCAAGAATGATTATATTGCAAGTAGTCCAACGTGACAGCCAACAATGATACTTGACAGATTACTCATTTGTATGTTTTCACTTCTTGTCATTGCTTTGAAAATTTTCTTTCTAAAATTTGTAGAAGTTGTAGAAGAATTGATTTATTTATTTGTTTATTATATCATAAAAATACGTTTTTTTAGGGCCATTCGATAGGTTTTTTTTTTTGTGTGGGGGGGGGGGAATTGGCTAGGTTTTGTTTGTGAGAGGTAAAGGGCCATTTGCTAGGGTTTTTTAGGGGGAGGACCGTTTAATAGGTTTTTAGAGGGTGTGGGGACTTCAGCTTTTTCATTTTCTACATGTGCTTCCCAAGTTCTGATGTGGGGGGGGGGGGTGGGGGGACGTGTGGAGAATATTTGGGGAGGCTTAAGGGGGAATTGAGCCCCCCCCCCCCCCTAATCCTTCTAGAACCACCACTAGGGGTGGTGTTGATGAATGTGTTCATTTGAGGAGAAGATTGCAAAGGGTAATTAAGTCTTTTGCAGTGTTGAGCTTTTTAAGAGACTAATGAACAAGTTCAAACAATACTGGTGTTACAAATGATGCATGAAGTAAGATCATTACAGATAATACTAATGTCTAGCTTACATTTTAAACATGAATAACTTACAATCAATAACATTTTGCAAGGAACTGTACTTTATAATTATTTTTAAGTCAGTCAAACCAAAACTTAATGCAGGAGATGACGGCAAACATTCTGAGTTCAAGTGATACGTTAGGGAATCGCCATGAACCCTTGCAGACAAGCTTTATAGACCAAAACAAAAGTCATGTACATGTAGTACTACTTTTTATCCTTGTCAGTACACTTGGAATTTGACTGTTTCAAAATTTTAGCAAACTTGAGGCAAAATTTGGTGCAAGATTTCTATGAAATTTTGCAAAATAAACAAAATACCAATTCTCCTTAGGTAATATGCTGACTTGGGAAATGTAAAATTGTTTATTCCTAACCAGCTTTAATAGTTAACATTTCAAAGGTAATCAATGATTTGCAACATGAAAAAAGGTGATTTTTCAATCCCTTAAATTGTATTAGAATTACATTTTTATCCATAGTTATCATAATAATGACTTGGGGTATTGCATGAAACAGATATTTCAAAAAACGACTTATTTTAATGAAAGATTGAGCTCGTCATTCAACTCAGTCACTGCTTTAGAATAGCTCTGTAACCTCATGAAGGACTTTTAACTATTCACTCATTTACAATACATTATATATTTGTATATGATTCGCAGGGTTCCCAGCATTTCATAAAAACAAAATTCACTAATTTTTTTCCCCTGATGAAATTCAAATTCATTTCATTTCATTTAGTTTTCCATTAAAATTCAAAGTAAAATATATAAAAAATGAACAGCAAAATCGGAAGGACCCTAAGATAAGCAAAGCTTGAGAGGATGAGGCCCTGTACAAAAATAAATATACAAGCAAATTTTGACAATTTTAAAATCTGAAATATTTGCAGAACCATCTCCTCCCCATGGACACCAGACATTTTGGAAAAAAAATGGAAAATTTTGGGCCAATGAATTTCCCTGATAATTACCTGATAATTCCCTGATGAGTAATTTTTCTCACATTCAATGACTTTTCCCCTCACTGGAAAAGAAATGAAACACATTTTTGGGTTTTTTCCTGATTTCAAGGAATGCTAGGAACCCTGATTCAAAGCCCCATTGCACTAGTTTGGCCAGGAGGGATTAGACCACCCAGCGTGGTCACTGACATGTGGTTACCTCATCAAATCAGCTCTCAATTATAAGAAAAAGGGGATCATGGGGGACCAGCGGTCACCGATTAGGCATTGTTTGCTATATACATGTAGAGGGTGCAAGCAGCTATAAGTAGTGCAGTGGGGCTTTAAGGGCAAGAAGAAATGAAAAAGAAACTCACCTTTTGGTTTGGGTGTGGCTGGATCAACAGGCGTCACAACGTCCACCTTCTGTTTGTAGCGTATGGTATCCCACACACGCGTGGGATTGTTGGTTTCTGGGTGGACCGTAATCTCCTTGGATTGTTCCTCGGATTCTGGTTGCTTTGCGGACAGGCTCCGCCCACTGGCTCCTTTCAACATCCGCCTGAGAACGAGAAAAAGATTCACAGGATATGTCAAAAATCTAGCAAATTCTTTCCATTTATAGTACTTCAAATGTAATTGAAACAAGGTGACATTTGTGCAACTTTATTAAAAAAAGCTTTTGAACCTACTGTACAACCATTAGAAACATTTTGTAGAGCTCTTTCAGGATTTTCTATTTAAAGAAAAAGAATCTAGCAGTAATCCATGTACATGTAGGCCTATATATTTTTCTGATTTTTGCACAGCTCTTTTTTAAATTTCTGAATAAAAATACTCTCTATGTACATGTACACAACCAGGTTGTTTTTTCATAGCAAAGGACAAGATTATTTATCAACATACAATACAACATTTGGCCATTACAAGAAGTGAGTTTTTGATGTAGAAAAACTATGCTCCTGTATCCTTAACAGCTAATTTTGTGCATGTTATTACCAAAGAAAAAAAGAAGTCGGTCAGTCACTCAATAGTTTCTGACAGTGAAGTCCAGAAAGTAAACAGGTTTCCTTGCATACTTTGAATACTAGGACACTGAACGTTTACATTTCACAGATAGGACATATACACTGTACGTGACATATTCATATATACTGTAGATTTGATGTTGACATACATGTACTGTAGTCTAGTACCTTTAAGAAAATTGAATAGAACTTACCTAAATGACATACTGAGTCAACCTTGCAAAGACCTTGAAGCTTCAAGCACAAGCAATTTAGCGGACAGATCTTCTTGATTCCAAGATGAGTTAAAATGACCAAGCACAGCTCACAGCAAAACAAGCTGGATCTCTCTTCTGGTATTACTATTAATAAGTTTTATTTTTGTTTGTCATTTACCTGATTCTCTCATTCAAATCTATGAATACATTCCAATAGAGTTCTCTTGTTTGGCAGAATAGGTCTAAGTTGAAATTATCAATCCTGGTGATTGAAAGAAAAATTGACATAAAGTTGGTTGCAGAACCCAAACTAAGCACTAACTAAAAATGGAGCTCCCCTGTGCAGGCTGTGAATTCATTTTGAAGGACCAAGCTAAGTTAAGTGAGTGGTGAACTTCATCCAGCTTTTTTTTTTCTGCTGGGAGTGCTGACTTAGCCAATTTATGCGGCTTTTGTTACTGCCTACTGCCTACATGTGATAGTTACATGTAGGCTTAGCAGTTTGCCTGGTTTTATTGTAATGATCTAATTTGGGACATTACACACACAGCAGAGTAACAACAAAAGGATAACAGCAGGAAATGTGACGTCCTTCCTTATTGTTGCACAACCATGGCATTACGAAATCAGTTCCTGGGCTGCCGAGTAATCTATACTGAGCTGACTGGCATGGCATGAATCATCAATAAACAATAGGGTCTACACGGTACACCCACATCTGTGATAAACGGCTCACAGTCATCTGCTACGCCGGTGGGCCCGCCTCCTATGCTGACCGATCTCCGTTGCGGGTGACGCGAACAAAATAAGCCTCATATCATATTTGGAAGCTGATTCACTCTAATATTCTTGAAAATCTTTACCCTCGAACAGCCCTGAGCAAAGCTGCGGTGTAATTTGTCCGGTAGACAAGGATTTGTGGCGTCTTGTGATGTGTAATCTGGCAAAATACGAAAATATTACAATCCATTCCATGAAATCGACAGTCAAAGTCGGCTGCTCATTATTATTCTTGGCATATTTTTATCACTAGAGGGAGTTTCCATATTATAAGCTTTGTTTTCTTCATTATTAGTGCTTACAAAATATTCTTTATCCTGAAACTATTATGCCTCTTACAAACAAATATAAATTATCACCATGTCTTTGTTTTTTAATCACAGTAAATAACACATTTTACCCCGAACCGATGGAGAGAAATTTTTTAACCGCTTCATGGTACAATAATTTTATTTTGACTAATGTGACATATTTAGATTTAGAATTTAGAATTTTATTGACTCTTTGACCCCCTCTCGGGGTATGAGAGTACAAACAAACATAAAAGTATAAATACAAATGCATGACTTATGAATACAATTCACATACATTATACATAGATAATGACACAAAGATAAAAACGATAATAGGTATATAGTGTATGAAAGTACAAACATGAACAATGAACCAACTAGTAAACACAAATTATATATAGAAATCTACATGTACATATACATGTACAATGAATGTAGATAGTGACAAACTGACAATAATAAAAGGATAACTATAATGCAGTCTATTTACAAGCTAAATAGTAAACAAAGTAGGCTGTTTCACTATCCTACCGCTACGAGTACGTGTAGGTTCAGCTCTAATTGTACTTCTCGAAATGCTTGAACTATCTTCTTTCTCTGTTTTTTGATTAAATTTCAACATAATAAGGCGGGTAAATCTTGCTAAATTCTTCAACTGAGAAGTGCTTCTAGTATTAAAAAGTTCTGCCATGTGCATAGCACTTGGGAGCTTAGACTTACAACACTTTTTTGATAAATATAAACATCTCTCTCTTTGAAAAAACGGACAAACAAAAATATAGTGAAATTCATCTCCTATATCAGTAGACAGGCAGAGTGTGCACTGCATATCACAATGTGGTGTGTTCGCATCAAACCGACCTTTGTTTACAGGTAATTTATGTGATCTACACCGAAACTTACAGAGAGTAAAAGCATCAGTTTTATTTAGGGTGAGTAAATAGCTTTCAAATATATGGTTGCCTTTAAATATCCTATAATTTGTGCAAATGCGATTTGACGATACTGCATCTCTCCATTCCTGACCAAAAATATCATTTAGTCTCAGTTTTAGCAAAGAATTAATATTTAAGCCAAATCCACTATTTTGGCCTAGCCAAATATTTGATAGACCAGCTTGATTAAATGTGTCTTCAATAAATTTTAACCATGAGGAAGTAAATTCCAAATGTTCATCTTTATGAATGGCAGAAATGAATTTTAAAAGGACATATGAATATTTGCTATCTTTACCTCTCAAAATTCTTGACCAAAAATTAACCATATTCTACCCTTCACATGATTCAAAATCAAACCTCGTCCAGTTTCTCCATAAACCATACAGTCTGGAGTATATGAACCTACAGATAATAACGTTCTGAGGAATTTCCTATGGAAAACTTCAATCTGCTTTATATCTTCATGTCCCCAGACTTCACTACCATACAATAAGATAGGCAAAATCAAATGGTCAAATAAATGACATTGAATATCAACTGACAACTGCAATTTCTTCGCTTTAGTCAACATACTGTATAACGCTTTTCTAGCCTGCACTATCTGCTTTGCCATTGCCTTTTTGAAAGTACCATTATAATTAAACTGTACTCCGAGATAAGCAAAATCATATACCACATCTATTTTTGCATGACCATACGTAAAATTTGGTAACTTCCTAACTTTCCCTCTGGAAAAAATCATTATTTTAGTTTTACTCGCATTGACTGTTAGGTGCCATGTATTACAATATCCTTGTACTGCATTCAGCGCTACTTGTAATTCGTCAGGGCTTTCTGCCAAAATGATCGTGTCATCAGCGTACAATAAACAAGACAACTTTAGAAAAAAAGCTCTAATTCGTCACCCTGTAAGGTATTTTGTATTTCTTCATTTAACATTTTCAAGCCAGGATAAATTTTAGATAGATTCAGAGTTTAATAAATTTGTTCTGTATCATCCTCCTGTCGTGAACGTAATAAGTTCAGCATAGCACTATATATCAGGCCGAATTAATTCCTTAAAACTTTGTTCATGCACATAATTATCTTCACTTTCGTTCCTTTTTTAAGGGAGGGTGGGTAATGGCCGTGCATAATTTTTATAATAGAAAGAGAAATCACAATTTTACAAAGAAACATAGGCTAACTTTATTTTAGATTTACAAACAAAGTGAAATAATACATACACATACATTAAAGGTTAGACGGCGAGATGATAACCAAGCAAACCCTAATTTAGAAGGGGAAAAAAATAGAAGTAAAACGAAGCAGTTGTTTAGTTTGCCAAAGTCAAACATGATATCACATATATTACTAACTCCTTTTAAAGACCGCCAGAAGGGATTATATCACACAGCAAGGTCACTGACAGGTGGCTATCTCATTAACTCAGCTCTCAACTAACATAAGAAAAAGAGGATCATGGGGGACCAACAGGCACCGATTGGGGAAGTTTTCTATATAAAGGGAGCAAGTAGCTACAAGTAGGACAGTGGGGCTTTAGAAGAATATTTATTGGCGTTTACTCCCTCAAGGCTTGCAGTAATTATTTTGTTACTTTTGGGTATATCATAAATCAAAATAATTATAATTGGGCCCATATTTTAAAGAATGAACTTACCAACATCGTGGGTTTATTTTTGAATTAGGTTTATAAAGGCTTGGAAGGTGGTGAAGAAACAAGTGAAAACAACAATGTCGGTGGCCGATCCAGGGCTCTCCCTATAGTAACCGATAGAGGTTAAAGCAAGCAGGAAGAAATATATACCTTTTTTTTTGTCAGCCTTTTGTCTTCTTCAAAACTGGCTTGTCACAGAAGTTACGGATCTGAGAATCAGGTCCGCCACTGAATGTTGTATTCTTTTGAAATAATTGTTTTCCCCATTACAATTAAGGATTGGTCTGTTCCGATCCGACCTGTTTGACATGGGAAAACTCAAATGTTTAAAAATGTTCCAGCTATATAATAATACATAGTTTGTTTGTCTGTTTTAAAATGACGTTGACCATAATACATGCCAATTTCGTGTCACGGGCAACATTAAGGTGAAATCGACTTTATTCGAGGCAATTTTCGGGGGGGGGGGGGTGTCGTAACAGTGGGTCTTGTAGGCCTACCCGACGGCTACCTATACGATTTTGCCAAACATTAAAGCTATTCTTGAGGACTTGAGCTCTGGTATGGAAATCGTATTTTGAGAAAATTGCTTTGATATATTCTGGATTGTATGATCCTGCAATATGATTGGTTGTTTGAACCAGTGAGATAGATAGGCCTACAAAGGCACACAAACGTACTGGGCATCATCTTCGATAAAAACCTCAACTCCCATTTGCACATAGTGACCTGTGTTGGGCCTACTTGCCAGGATTTACTTATCTTATATGCTCATTAGACATTATTCAGCCACCATACATTTTCTACCAAAATTGTTTGGCACATGTAATTTATTTGTAATCATGTACATTCAGTGTAATCAACTTGCTGTGAGAATTTATTTTCTATACTAAAGGGATCAAAACTCAATGAAAATTATTGGGTACAACTTCGGGACAGATTCATCAACTTTGCCACCAACATGGAAAAGAACATTGAGATGAAGAGCGCCACCTGCACACAAAATCTCTTTGAATAAACACAAAATGGAGTCTACCCTTCGCTCCGGGGATCGAACATGATAATCATTGGCGTAGCGTAGATGTAGACCAAAGGTGTAGCCCCCGGGTTCAGCCACGGGAGGGGCACCGGAGTCACTGGGAGTAGGGGGCGCGGGGGGTATACCAATTCCAGTTGGTCGTATAAAAATGATAATTTTTCACGTTGCTTCGATCCCTTTGAGGGAAAGGATTCTAATTCAAGGGGCGTCGTCATGTTTGAAACTACCAAAGTAATTGAGAAATGTCGCAATAAATTTACAATATATAAGCTTCAACAGCTAGAGTCTAGCTGTTTCTTTGAAAATATTGTGTCATAGACCCCCCCCCCCCCCCCCACCCCCCACTCCGGGGTCGGAGGGACCACAAAATCAAAGGCCCGAGAATTGTATAGATTAGGGGGTGTATTTGACTTTTCACCCGGAGATTTCTTTAAATAGGTTAATATTTTTTTTCTCTCTCTCTTTGGATTTCTGAGAAATAAAAAAAGGAGGTTACAAAATATAAAAAAGGGGGTGTTTCTCTCTCTCTCTCTCTCTCTCTCTCTCTTTGTTTCTTGAGAAATTAAAAAAGGGGGTTATAGATAGGGGGTTACATCGAGCAGTGTTTCGGATATAGGGGCGTCTCCGAGGCAGGAAAAGCCAGCGAAAGGGAGGTTCACAAATGTTGGTAGCCCGGAGATAGGGGGGGGGGGTGCTTTCAAAGGGAGAGAAGAGGCATACGTGTACCCTAAATAACACTGAGTGGGGGGGGGGGGGGGGGTAGCGGCCCTATATCATATTCATAAATGACCCACTTATATACCCCATACCAAAAAAAACATTGTCACAGCTTGGGCAATACTTATACATCATCACTACCCCTGGTTGTGTGTGTGTGTGTGGGAGGGGGGCGGCTCACAATAAACACGGATATGAATTTGTGTTAGAAAATTCCTTAAAATTGCCCTATATTATACTTCTCTCTTTTAGATCTTGCCCCGTTGAATAGGAGTTATTATTTTCTACAGAACAATAATAATACTTTATAATTATCTACTCTCACTTAAGTACAACTCTAAGGCAAAACAAATAATAAAGTTGTTGTTATGCCCTCGGTCGGTTGACTTTTTTTCTCCCTTTGGGCTGATATTTTCATTAAACATTTTTTATTCTAAAAAACGGCAAAAAATAAATGAATGAATAAAAAGCCGACCGTCAATTTTAAGATTTTGGGTCGGTCATAACAGGGATATGTGAGTTTAACTCACATATCCCTGGTCATAATAAACAATACAACAACTTTTCTGTTAGCCTAATTAGATGCTAAAATGACTAAAACCAAGTTCGTCCTTAGAATGGGCTCTTTGGCCTTTTCTGCCATAATCCCTTTAAAAACTAGTATTGGATTTTAGGATCTATAGTCGCACCAGCCGTCCGGACGCCCCCCCCCCCCCCATTCTTCCCCGATACACAAAACAAAATGAAGGGGGGGGGGGGGGTCAGCAGGTACCACATGAAAGCATGCAGGTTTGAACTAGAACGTAATATTTTCGTTTTTGGAGAAGTTATCTGTAAAAACTGCTCTAGCGAGCGGAAACTGGGCAGGCTCGGGCAGGCCACGGCCTAGTACGTACGTACCGCCGTACCGGTTCGTACGTACGTAATGTACGTAGCATATACTTCCGGGTTTGGTAGATGAATCACTTCGAAGTATACAGTACGAGTACAAACACGAACAGTGTCGTCTGTATCCGTTTGCAAAAGGAGAACTAATAATTGGATTTATGCCTTGGAATTCAGCATGACATCACACGGATCTAGTAACAGCAATGGGCCTATGCACAAAATTGTCGTCGTTGGAGGTGGAGGTGTTGGGAAAAGTGCCATAACGATACAGTTTATACAGGTAAAGTTACAAAGTCAGTAAAGGATGCATCCACACAAAGTTTTGAACGAATTGGTGCTGTGCAATGGTGCGTGTAACGGACTGTAGCCAGTCAGTACCCCGGCTACTCCGGCCTGATGTGCACCGAGCTCCCTGATCTCTTTTGTGGGGCCTTCAGCTACAAATGTAGTGCAGGCGCTAAAGCATGATTGATAACTTTTATTTGTCCTTGTTCTTTGCAATCACTGTCATCTTAACTCATGGATGAAATATAGTCGATGTTTCTGTATATAGATCTACAACCAATTCTACTTTCTGACAGTTAGCTTGGGTTTTAACCAAATAAAGGCATCGTTTAACAATGTTAAATCTGAGATGCACGGCCCTACATGTACATAACATAGTCGACTATCAATGTCTGTGATATGGTTTAACATTGAAGCCCTAACAAAATTGCGCTTCAAAATGATCAAGAAGTGCCTCAAAAAAGTCAAAATCTTCGAGTAACCGGTTTTATACTCATTTTACCCAATAGACTGTAGTCACGTTGTTATGAAAATTTGTAATTCCAATCATAATATCTTGATAATCAGACAGGGGATCGCCGCGATCGGCTTGTAAAAGTCATAGGGTTCCTGACTGACCTACAGATTTATAATTATGATTGCAGCATGAGCTAAATCCAGGATTTTGTTTCAGAATCTGAGACAATGTCACCGGAGTAACCGGATCCCTTTAAAGTTTAAAGTCTAAAAAATTAATGTGTGAGTGTACTGTTATCATTGTTATTATGCAAGTGTGGAAGAACATCAGATAAAACATGTTCTCTGAAAAGCATGGCTCTTCAAATGCCTTCATATTCTAAATATGTCATGTATAAGAGTAAAAATCGGGACGTGTTCGTGCAGTCCCAGACTTGGCAAAATTTCTTATCAGTTTGATGATTCCAGAACCTTGCAATAAACGCGAATACTTTATGCTAGATGATCAACCTTTTCTAGTCGATTCCACACCGTTTCAGAGAACACAATACAATCCCATTACCTCAACTCAACTTAGTTTTAGACGACAATGAATATTATTGACCAACTTTAAGTTTTAAAAATCTTTTTGTCACATGGTGTATTCTCGTTGTCATCTTGCCAAGGTTGTGTTGCAGTTGCATGCTCATCAATGGTACAAAAGCAATTTTTGGTCATATTTTGTTATTGCATTTGCAGGGAAAGCACAACTCACAAAATCTGTTATCTTTCATCATTTTTCATGCCTTTTAGTTTACTTACTGTTAGTGTTAGGCCATTTGCTCCCCGAACTCATCTGTAATCATAATGGCTCCGTAAAAGGCTGTAGATCTATGAATCAATTCGTAAAATGCAGTTTTTTTTCTAACAATGTTTATAAATCGAATGGTAGTTGATTGCATCATTGCAGCAAAGTTGTTGGGACCCCGAAGAAACTGGTGGCAGTGGTAAAGAGAAGTGGGTTGAGATTTGAGAGATGGTTCAATCAAATGTTGAGAAGGGAAGATGATGAACCTACATGTATGAAAAGAGCTTGGGATCCGGAATTGGATAGCATAATAGTAATACTACAGTAAGAGGGAAAGGAAGACCAAAGACTTCATGGAAATATATGGTGAAGAAGAAAGCAGTAAGGTTGGATTAAATGAAAAAGATGCTCGAGACAAGAAGAAGTGGAGGGCGGAAGTGTCATCATGGCATGAAAGTCAGTAACTCCTTGTAAGATGGAAAATGCTGACATTAAGAATGATGATGAGATGATGATGATGGTGATGATGATGATGATGAGGATGATGACGATGATGATGACGATGATGATGGCGATGATGATGATGGCGATGATGGTGATGATGATGAAGAAGATGATGATGATGATGGTGATGGTGATAATGATGGTGGTGGTGATGAAGATGATAAAGATGATGATGATGATGAGGATGCTGACTTTATTTAAAGAATGTTGATGATGATGATGAGGAGGAGGAGGAGGAGGAGGAGGAGGAGGAGGAGGAAGAAGAGTAGGAGGAGGAGGAGGAGGAGGGAGAGGAGGACGACGACGACGAAAAGGATTGTGTTGAAGGGGACTGCCATTAGAGACAATCCTAACACAGTGGGAAACGCATTGATCAGCTGTCCATGTGTGTCACTAAACACCAGCTTGTTTGAAACGGTAGTCGATGACTCCCATGAAACATATGACCCCATGTGAAGAATCAAGCAATTGAAGTGTACATCTTCACTGAATATTTACATGTACACCTCAGTCGCTTGATTTGCTCTGGAGCACAGGGCAGTGTACTATAAGCACAAGTGTGCTGACAACTCTTTTCAATTCAGTATGTAGATTAAGTTAGTATTTTACTTTAGTGTTTTACTTGGCTAAGTACATGTAATAAGTCTTATCTTGTCCTCAGATGACGTTTGAGCATTTAAGTTTTGGAAGCCGATTTTTTTTGGAGGTACATGTAAAATACTAATACTGATAATCATTGTGACGTTAAATTGTCAATCCAAAATAATACGCAATTGAAGCGTCACATTAAGTGTGCGCTATTTGTGCGCAGCTTACATGTACATGTATGATGACTGCGTATCAAAACCATAAGCCAGCGATTCACGGTCTCCAAGATATTGGCTTACATTTTGTTGTGAGTCTGCTAGAGAACTATTTAATTTAGTATGAAATAATCATATTTCTGACTTACCGGTAGGTTTTTAATTGAATACCAGCCCTGGCTTTCAATTAACATGTGCAGTGTACTGTAGTCATACTCTACACAATTGTATGCTAGCGTCCATTTCCATGTTGTTAGCTTGGTTTAGGTGTCAATAAAGATCATCTTCACGTAAATTGTTTCATTTAAAATGATCTACACATCTATCTAGAAGTGCTATACGTGTACATACAAATTTACTTGTCATGACTGACAAGGCACTATTTTGATGATCAATTATGTTATCGTAAATATTTATTATTATTGCCATAACATACATGTACATGTACACTCTTCCTTTGAATTTTCTATGGATGAATGCATCTTTAGAGGAAGTATGGATATTTCCTCATGGAGTTCAAGTCCAAGGCTACATTTATTTCAATGACATCAAGCATTCATGGTACCGGTAAACGAGCAATGAATTTTAATTTTGACTATGATGTATAGGTGTTGTGGTCCAGTGGATGAGACAGGGATTTAAACCCCCAACCTTGTGGTTCACAGTCTGGCAATTCAGTTCAATCATTGTTCATATCACTCACGACTGAATAACTCGCATCAAGTCCAAGGATATATTTCATGAGACTTACATCTACCTGTACACTGTACATGTACATGTACATGTAGCTCTCAGATCAAGTCTGTACGTGGACCGCAACCATTTCTCTGCACATTGAGTTGTATTGCCATTCTTACATTCAGACTGTACACTTGAGGATATTACGTGAACTACTTGCACGTGTACAGTATATTGTAGAACATGTCCATGAATGTACAGTATACATGTACATTGTGCTAACTTTTGGTATTAACCCCTTTAACAACAAAAGTGTGTACACTGTACACACATAACATTTTCTTTCATTTGTAATTTTGTTTTTGTAAAACAATGTTAATCCTGTTCATGTGTAATGTTATTTATCTTGTGTTATATTGTTATAATTTATGTAATCATGGTTGATAGTTTGATACATTATGTTTTACTTGTTCTTATTGTTGTTGCGGATAAACTCAAATGCAAACCCAAACTCAAACTCAATCTCAATATACAAGTACAGTACATTGTTTAATTATTATAATTGTAATATCATTTTTTATCTTCCTCACTGCAGTCCTACTTTGTAACCGATTACGACCCAACGATAGAAGACTCCTACACCAAACAATGCGTCATAGATAACACCGTCTGTAAATTAGACAGTAAGTGTCATTTCAAAGTTCAAACATACATTGGGTGAAAATTGTTTAACATAAATACAAGTGCTCATGCATGTATCCACTGCCATTGGTCGCAAGGAAGGAAGCTTTTGTAGGTTCCTGACTGAATTAAAGGGATCGTTTAACAACGTTAATCTGAGATGCAAGGCCCTACATGTACTGCACATGTTATCAGTGTCTGTGATATGGTGTTATATTGAAGCCCTAAAAAGATTGCGCTTCAAAATGATCAAGAACTCAGAAGTGCATCAAAAAGTAAAAATCTTTGAGTGACCGGTTTTACCATACTCGTTTTCCCCCATAGACTGTGATGTTATGAAAACCGATTTCCAATCATAAATATCTTTATAATCAGAAAGGCGATCAGTTTGTAAAAGTCATGGGGTTTCTGACTGACCTAAAGGTTAATAATTATCATTGCAGCATGAGCTACATGTAAATCCAAGATTTTGTTTTAGTATCTGAGACAAAGTTACTGGATCCCTTTAAACTTGAAATAACAAATGTCATCGGTTTGGAGCCAGAAGTGCATTTTAACTCAAATACTTAAAGCACAGAGTTAGCAACCTTCTTGCTCTGAACAGACATGTAAGTTGTTATTATTACATACTTGTATTCTGCCTGTGTGGAGCCAAAAAGGCATCTTGTATTCTTCAACACAAAGTCACGGCCCTTCCGGCCAGGGAAAAAAATACAGGAGGGCTCGGGGCGAATTAGCCCCCAAAAGTCTTTAAAAAGCCCCCAAATTTTGCATAGAGTTCAATGCAAAACAAAGTACTGTAAAGAATGTTATTTTCATGCAATTTCGCTTGAAAAGTAGCCCCCGAAATTTGAAAAGTATTTTTTTTTTCCTGCTTCCGGCTCTGAACAGACCTATGATTTGTTCAATGTTTACTTTTCATGTTTGATTTTTCCTTGTTTAATTTTTGATAAACTTTGAATACATGTATTAAAAATTAAGCTTAATATCAATAGAGTACTAAAGTACTAAGGTCATATTTGTTTGTTGTGGTGTGGTGGGGTGTATGTAACTGGTTCTACAACAGCGCCTATGTACATGTACATGTACATGTATGGTTCACTGTGAAATTATTCAAGCAATGGGCTGGAGCAAACAATTCACAGTTTGGGGCTGGTGTCATCACTACACCATTATTTATTGATTTAGCACCAAAATGTTTAGAACCAGCAAACTTGACGTCATACTAATATAGGCATACACTGGTTTCATGAGGAAGGGGCTGCAGTTTGTTTGGCAACAGTTACTCTAGAGCGCCGTAATGGCAGCCATGTTAAGGCCGGGGTAACAATTTCCAAAGCTCTTTGGAAGTGCATAGAGACGTCATAATATGCAAGAACCAAATATTATTATTATTATTATAAATTGCAAGAAAAAAAGACCTTTCATGAAAGTTTCATATTGCAAAAGTTCCTGGTTTTTAATACACATTATTGTGTCTGAGTTTGAGACTATCTGGTGTGGTGTTTAAAGGGCTAATTGAGTTCTTGTTTCAGACCGCAAATGCCTATTAAGTTCAAAGTGCCTGGTTATCACTCTTATTCTTATTTATGACATTTCTAGTGCTCTTTTAGGACCTCAAATTGCTATGAAGGTAATTTTAGAACCCCCAAATGTGTGAAATTGAGCCAATTCGATCATACCAATTCAGCTCCACTTTCAAAAAAAATGGTGACCGTTAATTAATTAATTAATTAATAATAACAATACACGGGTCGGCTGGTTGTGCGTATTATAACAAACAACAAAAAGCCCTCTGCAACAAAACTCAACCATCCCTTTAAAGATAAAGACCAGTTATGGTCATGCATTGTGAAAGAAACGTTGTGAAATCGATCAGAAAAGGTTGATCATCTAGCATATAAAGTACATTGGTGTGCACTGCAAGGTTCTGGAATCATCCAAAGGATAAGAAATTTGGCCCAGTCTTGGCAAAGTTACAAGCATTGTGCACAGAAAGATGTACTACGCGACACGTGCGCAACACTATTTTAGATATAATACTTTACCAAATACATATATCAATTAATAGGCGGTTTCTCGGCAAATTTGTATCAATACGTATTAGTCAAAACATATATTCTTCCACACGATTAATACCGGTAAGACTTTCCATTTCATTTTTTGAGAGGGGGGTGTTTCCAAAACTGGTCTTTACCTTTAAACCTACGGAAGGGGAGAGGTTGAACTCGGAGGGAGGATTCCACGCAGGTTACTGGTTAGCTGGCGGGTTGATTTCACATTGCATGCATTCCTTGTGAGCAGATAACAAGACTCAAATAGCAACCCGTCAATTAAAGCTACTGTGTACTACGTGTGCTTATCACAACTGTACTGTATGGTGTCTCTAAATTTGGAGGACAGGTGTGAAACTGAAATATCAGCCCAATCCAATTGGCAAAACTATACTTTTTTAAGAAATGCGCCATTAAATTCTTTATTTATTCTTTTGGTTTGGCGTTATAATAATCTTAATCATTGAACTGGTCGGTTGTGTTGTTTTTGTTTCTTTTCTTTTGTTCAAGAATGTTGTAACTGAATTCATTTTGTCTCGATTAGGATTGTTTACATCAATATGTTTGTAAATTTTGTATTCATGTTGTAGGGCCTCCACGGAAACAGTATTTAACTTCTGATGGAGCCACGTACCCTACAAAAAAGACTAATAAATAAATACTTTCCTTTCAGTATTTTTTCTCTTTAATTATACAAAATTAACATTTATAATGTACAGTGCACTTGCATATTTTTAAAATCTCAAATCCTTTGCAGGAAAAATAAGAGATTTTGCAAATTTTGCCATGTTGCCAATTTAAAGATCTTTTTGGTTATTTTTCATTTAGGAAATTCATCAATTTGATAAGAAGCTATTTGCATTTGAAGTTTCACATAAATGTGAAAATAGTTGAATCGTTTATTAATTTAGTTTAAAATTAATTTAGAATGAAAAAAAAAACACAACGGACAAGAGAGAATGTTTGTTTCCAATGAGAATGTGATTTCAATTTCTTTCACTGCTTTGAATAAACCTAACTCAATACCACAAGAGAAAATTCAGAGGAATTTCAAAATATACCCTTTATACCAAGTTTGTACTTTTTAAAGTATGTGAACAATTAATTTGTTGTGGTTTAAATGTTTTGTGAGAATGCTTACATCTTTAAGAATTCAACAGAGGCCACAATTCAACCAGTCTACAGATTTTTTCTTGAGTGACAAAAAACAAAAACATCAAATTTACAAGGAGTATAAAGCCAAAGTATTCACAGAAGTTTTAATACCAATTAAGTAATGAACTAAAGTTATCAGCAAAGCATGTCAAAATAAGTCAATATTTAAATTTAATCTAACATCATTTCGGCCTTGGGTAATTGTTATGTGTACAATGAGTCAGTTAATTACACTAAGTATTGTTTGCATATATCAATTGCCTACCTTTTGTATTTGTTTTAAACAACATACATTGTACCAGGTACATGTTGATGCCCGAAAAGGGATGTGAATAGACCAAGCAATGCATGGCAGACAGTCATGTGATGTTTTATTGGTTGTTTTGGCCCTTGGTATTATTGCTACTGTACATACTGTACACGTAGCTTTTATATGCACTGAGTCATTTATTTACATATATGTACACATGTTTATTAAATAGCATCCTCCTAAATGGTATATTTTGGATGTCAGATTTAATAGTCCCATCAACCTTATAAAGTACTGTACATGTTGTACACAGGTCACTACATGTGCATGTATGTGCAAATGAGAGTTAAAATGGTTTTTATTGAAGATGATTGCCAGCAAGTTGGTGTGATTTTTAACAAATTTTTACTGGTTCAAACAATCAATCTACATGTACTGCAGGATAAGCAATCCAGAATGAATTATAGCCATGTTCTCTCTGACATTCGATGCCCAAACCAGAGCTCAAGATTAACTTTACAGGCATCTTTTAACAATGTTAACTCTGAGATGCATGGCCCTATGTGTTATCAGTGTCTGTGATATGGTGTAATATTAAAGCCCTAAAAAAATTACGCTTCAAAATGTTCATGAAGTGCCTCAAGGAAGTAAATATCTAAAGTGACCGGTTATACTCATTTTCCCCAATAGACTGTTATAAAAACCATTAGGAAAACGAAAAATGAAATTTTTATATTCAAATCATAAATATCTTGATAATCAGACAGCCGATCGGCTTGTAAAAGTCATGGGGTTCCTGGCTGACCTAATGGTTTATAACTATGATTGCAGCATGAGCTAAATCAAGAATTTTGTTTCAGAATCTGAGACAAAAGGCGTGTCCTCATCAGCTCGAGATCCCGCTATTTGAACTATCCCGATCGCAAATTATCCAGTTAATTCGCGTCTTCATCAGACCAAAGTTGCAATTAGCGGGATATTTGGTTGAGACAATCATCCCAAGATATCTTGGGCTAAAATAGGCAAAATATCCAGCTATTTGTCCCTTGCATCCTCACCATCCCAAAGACTCGCACTATGCGCGAAAGCTGAGCAAACAAAAAATAGAATATAAAATTGCCCAAAAGAAAAATAAGTTACAAGTCAATTTTAAGAAATGGTCTATCAAGTTTAACTGAAATTTAATAGTAGTCTTGCAAAGCTCTGTTGTCATTAACAAGATCATTGACTTTTTGTAATGTAAACTTGCCCCCTGTGAAAGTATGTGAGTGTGAGTGTGTGTGTGTACGTGTTTATGGGTGCATGAGCGGGTGCCTGTTTTGAAGTTTTAAGATGATATTATATATTATATTCATTATTGTTGCTTTTACTCTGTTCATTTTTCAGAAATAATAATTGAAACAGAAGAATTTTTGTTTTTGATCTCTAGCTAATTTCTTGAGCTTGAATTTCAAGTCTCGAGCTGATAGAGACGCGATTTGTAACTTCGGGATTATTTCCCAAATCAGAAATAGCGGGTAATTTGGCTATCTCGAGCTGATGATGACAGGCCTATATTGATACCCAATCCCTTTAAGTTTAGGCCATGACTCATTCGTGTAGTTTCCTACTGGGATCAGTGGGAACTTGAACCAGCCGAAGTGGTACTTTGTGGTGTCTCCAAAATTGTTATTCTAACCAAAGAGGAAGTATTTGCCGCTTTACTGCCCATTTTTTTTCCCTATTTTTGAGTATGGGGCTTCACTTGCTTGTGTCATACCAAGCAGGACTTGAAATGTAAAAGATAGATATGTTTTGATCCTTTTCAGAAAGAAATGTACATGTACATGTATGCTTTAATAGTGGAAACCTCCCCCCCCCCCCCCCTCCCCCCACCCATTTTCAATTTATCACAGCCCGCTGCTCGTATTAAGGCATCTGATAGTATAGTGAATATTGGACTGAATGTTTTTATTCATACAAAATGTAATGTTCTACATGTACTGTACAGTACGTACATGTACTTGTTTAGGGAGAGATGGAAGAAGGAGGAGGGAGAGAGGGAGGGAGAGAGAGGGGGGAGAGAGAGTCAGAGAAATGAAGGGGGAGAGAGAGGGGGAGGGGCGAGAGAGAGGGGGGAGGAAGGAGAGAAAGAGAGGGGGAGGGAGAGAAAGAGAGAGAGAGAGAGAGAAAGGGGGGGGGGGGCTGTATGGTAGTGCTCTTAGATCAATGTCGACTCCTTTCTCTTGGGTTCACATCAAAATGGAAACGTACGTGGGTTCAACACCTTGGTGTGAACATGTACATAGTATTAAAAGATAGATACATGTACACTGTATTTATGTTTGCTCCTTTCCAGAAAGAAATGTCTAAAAATGTTGCTGTAGTTCAGTTACCTCAATTTTTTCCTCCATCTTTTTTGTATGTGCACAGTCCTCGACACAGCTGGGCAAGATGAATTCAGTGCAATGAGAGAGCAATACATGAGAACAGGAGATGGTTTTCTACTCGTCTTCGCCCTCACCAACAGAACAAGGTAATAAACAGAGATCTGCAAGATGTTTTTTTTCCTGTTAAATACAGGGTTGAAATTGCTAAAGATGGAATAACCATCTTTTATTTCAACCCCCATTGAGTTTGTTCACATTTTGTTATTGTGCATTGCTATTTCCTTCTTTCGGGAGGTATTTTCGTTTGTATTGAAAATAAAACTCAATGCCATTTCCTTCTTAAATACGTTTACCGGTAACTCTTTTTATCAATGCTTTTTTATTGAGTTTCATGTTTGAAAATACTGATATCTATCTATTTCTGTTTGAATGAATGAAATGTTGTATTGCCATTTCCGTCTATACATGTACATGTAACCCTTTTTAATCGATGCTTTCTAATATGGAGTTTCATTTTTGAAAATACGGATCTCTATCTATTTCTGTTTAAATGAATGAAATTGTGTATTGCCATTTCCTTCTTTAATACATGTAGCTAATAATAATCAATGCTTTTTTATTGAGTTTCATGTTTGAAAATACTGATCTCTATCTAGCTCTGTTTGAATGAATGAAATTGAACAAAGAATATAAGAATTGTCCAGCTGGTAGGCCATTGTTGTTGCACATGATATTTCTCTCCCAGTTTCTCTCTTTCTCTTTCACTCACGATTTTCCTTGTTTCCTTCCTGTTCTTGGACCCATGGTTCCCAACTAGTTTTGATGAAATCTACAAGTACCACCGACAGATCCTTCGAGTCAAAGACAGGGACGAGTTTCCTATGATTCTCATCGGAAACAAGGCAGATTTAGAAGACAGTAGAATAGTAAGTGCCCACCGCATTTTGTTTTAGATTTTTGAAGGCCACCATTAGACAGGCGGCCATTTTGTTTTTTGATAGGGATGAGTTTCCCAAGATTCTCATCGAAACAAAGCAGATTTAGAATACAGTAGAATAGTAAGTAGCCGCCGCCATTTTGTTTGAGATTTTGTAAGGCAACAATCAGACAGACGGTCATTTTGTTTTTTATTTGGGACGAGTTTCCCATGATTCTCATCAGAAACAAAGCAGATTTAGAGGACAGTAGAATAGTAAGTACCGCCATTTTGTTTGAGATTTTTGAAGGCCACCATCAGAAAGGCGGCCATTTTGTTTTTTGATCGGGATGAGTTTCCAATGATTCTCATTGGTAACAAAGCAGATTTAGAGGATAGTAGAATAGTAGAATAGTAAGTACTTACCGCCATTTTGTTTGAGATTTTTGAAGGCCACCTTCAGACAGGCGGCCATTTTGTTTTTTGATTGGGATGAGTTTCCCATGGTTATCGTCAGAAACAAGGCAGATTTAGAGGACAGTAGAATAGTAAGTACCGCCGCCATTTTGTTTGAGATTTTTAAAGGCCACCATCAGACAGGCGGCCATTTTGCTCTTGATCGCCTGTGATCTAGAAAATGTGGTGGTGGTGTGGTGACCCAAAAGTTTGTTTGGATCATTTTGGCCTTATGCATGTAATTAGATGACTACATGTATTAGATAAGAAATAGACTTTAAAAAAACTCTTTTTGATTAGGGATTCACAGTGCAATAATACAATGATTTTTTTTTGATTTTTTTTTTTTGGGGGGGGGGGGGTAGTAGGCAAAAACAGTGCCATGTGCCAAGTCCTCTTTGATAAGAAATATTAAGCTTTAAATAAGATGGAGCAACATTTTTGCAAGACTAATATTAAGACCGTATTGTAATTATTGAATTCAATAAATACATCTTCTGAGGTAGGAAAAAACCTATAAAAATTGTGCCCATTATTTCCTAATCATTCCTGCACCAGTAGTGCTATTTATACTAAATGTTTTTGTAAAGATATATATAGATATATGATTATGATATAAATATATTCATGTACATGTATACATGTACATGTATATAGTTTCCTTGTTGTTAAACCCTGTAAACCAAGGTTTGGATAATGTACAAGAGGAAGTTTGGAGAAGTAAGTGGAAATCACAAGTGCAAAAACGAGAGGGAAATGAGAGAGTGAATTTGTTTGTTGCATAAAACCTTAACGCAAAGAGTGTCGGTTTACATGCGCATGGTAGATTGCAAAATTATCAGTCCTTATGCCAGAGTCTCTTCAGTTTGGCCCCCATTACAGTATTCCCCCGCCCTCCCCCCACTCCGGAGGGACCACATGCATGTTCCCGAAATCTCTGGTTCGTAACAAACAAAAAGATCTACCGTATTGACTTGACACACCAGACTTATGGTGAAGGGGGGGGGGGGGGGGGTACTGAACAGGCTTGAATAACAAAAGAAAATGATCTACCCGTATTGACTTTACATACCGGACTTACGTGTATGCTGATAAGGAGGGGGGGCGCTGGAAACACGCATACATGTATGCCTACCCTAAATAACACTGAGTGGGGGGGGGGGGGGCGGGAGTATTCCCCCTCAAAGCTCTGAGAAGCAGGCATAGAGAAAGAAGGCCCCCCCTCCCACCCCTGAACCCCTGAACCCCCACCCTCATAAAGGTGAGCTCATTTTTCAGTAGTATTGTTCATTTAATCAGCCCATAAACTGAAATATACATTGCCTCTGTCGATAAAAAAGAAAAAAATAAGTATTCCATTCCTTTTTTCTATCATGTTTAGAAAATTCAGACAAATTGCCCCTGCCGCTACCCTTTAATACTGCCCCTAAGGGTTGCAACCAGATCACATTTTTTCCAGATGTAAACAGGGTTGCTATTTTTGAATAAGGAAACTCTATCTCTGCGAGACCTGGGAATCCAAGTGTCTAAAAAAAAGTCAAGGAAATTCCTCATCCTTGAAGTTCCTTGTCTTCTCGATTCAGTCTAGCTTTGGAATGTTGCAGTTGTACATTAGTTACTGTTAGCTAGTGCACAATATAGCTTAGCATTTTACTTTTGAGTTGTGATTATGGTATTCAAAAAGAGCAAAATTGAATGGTTGAAACTGTCAGTACAGAACAATATGCGGGGGGGAGTTTTTAGTTTTTATATTGGGGGGAGGGGGGGGGGGGGCGGGGGCAAGTTCAGAACATTTTTGGATGAGTAGATTCCAAGTGTCTTTTGAGTTGAAATGTCGGAAGATGCCGCTTCTTTTGTGTACTACTGGAAAACCAGACACTTTTACGACATGGAACTTTGCGAAATGCTAAAAGAAACTATCATGAGAAAATTTAGAGTTATGTGACTGTGAATTACAATTCAATAATGTCATTGCATGAAAATTTCATGAAATCTGCAAAAACTTCATGCACATTGATTTTCAAAAGAGGAGTACTATTATGTTGGTGGCACACTGTACAAAATTGGTAAGGATACAATTTTTGTTATCAAGTTCAGCCTTCAGGGGAGCAATGTACATAGCAGGGTTTTTATAGGGGCCTAGCTCAAATTCTGGGAAATCACTTCTTTTCTGATGAAGCAGGATTCTTACAATCTCTAAAAATAGCCCGCTCTCTCTCTCTCTCTCTCCCTTTCTCTCTCCTTTTCCTCCTCTTTTTCTCCCTCTTTTTCTCCCTCCTTTTCTCCCTCCTTTTCTCCCTCCTTTTCTCCCTCCTTTTCTCCCTCCTTTTCTCCCTCCTTTTCTCCCTCCTTTTCTCCCTCCTTTTCTCCCTCCTTTTCTCCCTCCTTTTCTCCCTCCTTTTCTCCCTCCTTTTCTCCCTCCTTTTCTCCCTCCTTTTCTCCCTCCTTTTCTCCCTCCTTTTTTTCCTCCCTTTCTCCCTCCCTTTCTCCCTCCTTTTCTCCCTCCTTTTCACCTTCCTTTCCTCCCTCTCTCTCTTCCTGACTGACTTGATTTTGAACATAATTTGCAAACATACACTGTAGCAGCATTACTATCCTGGCAGTCGTCTCTCAAAAAGGAGGGGGAAAAGGGCTTTAAAATTAAGTTTAAGAAATTTCTTTCCATTTTAGTATTAAAATCATGCACCAAAATGGTATATGATTCAAGATAATATAACCAACGTTATACTTTAATAGTAGAGTATTTTACTGGTATTTCTATCTACATGTATATCTATCGCGTTTACGATTAGACTTCATGCATTGTAGGAATGCATTGCTTTGTAAATTTCTATCATACATTATTTTATCGAGGACGTTTCCTGCCAATGCCCTAGCTTTGGGACTTGCGGTTTCACTGCAAGATCAATTTCAAACATCAGGAAATGTCAACTTCTCAGAATCGACCCTCCTTGTTTCTGGGTTAGATTAAAGATAAATTTGAGTTCTGGTAAAAAAAGAAAATGAATTCTCACAGAAAGAAATGGAACTTACACTGAACATTCAAGAGTATAAATAAATGTCATTTGCCAAACAATTTTGGGAGAAAATGTATACTGGCTGAGTAAGGAGCATAGAGCGCGTTTATCTAGGCTTGCCACTAGATATGTACATATCGTACCCCACTATCGAACCCCACTATCATACCCCACTATACGATCGTCATTTGCAGGATGTCGCGTTTATCTACACTTCACGTTTCGCAATAAAGGCCTAGTCTCTTCGCAGCTGCTCAGCGCCGTTTGACCCGGGAAGCAGACAGTTTCTCGGAGGTCAACTTCACACGTACATGTATGCTTGTACACAACAACTGGGCGGTCCTATTTGTATGTGAGGTACAAAACAGCTTTGCGTTTATCGATCATTTTGAAACGTGATTCTGGCTGTATGTGACATACAAAACGCACCTTTTTGCGTCTTTAGATATGCCCATATCTAAAGCCCTTTAAAAAAGGCTTTGCGTTTATCTACTTCTAAATTTGCCTGAAAGACGTTTGAGAAACCTGATTCTAGCCAAAAATTTCCTAGATAAACGCAACCATAGAAAGATAAGGAAATCAGTAACCCGACACCATTTGTGTAGTCCCATATACATCTTTCTGTGTACAGTGCTTGTTACTTTACCAAGACTGGGCCAAATTTACTATGATTTTGATGACTCCAGAACCTTGCAGTACACACCAATACTTACATGCTACATGATCAACTTTTTCTGATCCATTCCACACCTTTTCTTTCACAATGCAAGATTTTGCATTACCAGAACTCACCTTTATCTTTAAAATGAAATATTTATGAGGATGATTATTAATTGTGCTGCCTATATACATGTACAGGTATGTGGATGTGGACCTTGTACTGTGTGTCAACCGTTTGATGATACAAAAAGATCATTATAGGCCTGTCGTCATCAGCTCGAGTTTGCCAAATAACCTGCTATTCTCACTATCCCGATCGCAAATTAACCAGCTAATCTGTGTCTTCATCAGCCCGCAGTTGCAATAAGCGGGATATCTGGTCAAGAAGATATCCCGAAAAATATTGGTCTTGTTTCCAAAATATCCCGCTAATTGGGAAATACAGGTAATTTGAGCCCGTCCGAGCTACAATGTAGTTTGTGATGAGTGTAGCGGTCTGGTGAAGACGCAATTTCAAGCTTCGGGATAATATCCTGAGTCTGAAAATGACGGGTTATTTGGCAAAGTCAAGCTGATGAGGACAGGCCTAAGGATTACAAATGAGTGGCATAAGATTACTCACATTTAAATACATCGGGGGTGTCTGGACTTGTTGGTTATTCAGACAGAGAATTTCCAACTTTTAATGTGAAAAAGTTTTCCTACTCCCTACCATATTCAGGAATCTTTAAAAAAGTAATAGAAAACAGAGAGAAACCACTTTCCCCCAAATACAGTGTATGCAAATTTCTCACTGTTTCCCCTCACCCTCTCCCCTGCCACCCTTTCCGCCCTCTAGGTATCTCTTCAAGAAGCCCAGCAGCTCGGTAACGAACTCAAACTCCAGTACCTAGAAGCCAGTGCAAAGACGAGGATGAATGTTGATAACTCTTTCTTTGAACTCATCAGAAGAATAAGGTAATTTTTTTAATTTTCATTTCATTTTCAAATAATAATCAAATGGAACAGAGTTAATTCCATATTGGTTTGACGTTTCATTGACTAAGAACTTATATTTTTAAAATTATATCAAAAATTCAAAAACTTAACCTTTAAAAGGTTAAGTTTTGGGTTATTATAAAAAAAGTTGATATTAACCGCAACTTATATGCGATTGATATCGATCGCAACTATGTCCATGTACATAAGAAAGAGATAGGAGACTGCAAACTTGCAATTGATTGGAGGACTCATTTGCGATTGATTTGGATCAATGGTAACTCTTTATAAGACGAGGCCCAGGGGGGTGTTTCACAAAACTGGTCATCACTGACAAATGACAGTTTTTGTCTCGCCTGCGTAGCAAAAAGCGAGACATAGGCGCCGCTTCTCCGGTGACGGCGGCGGTGGCGGCGTCAACATTAAAACTTAACCTAAGGTTAAGTTTTTGAATTTTTGGTATAATTTTGAAAGTATAAGTTCTTAGTCAATGAAACTTGGACTATAGGGTTATCAAGTATCCCTAATCATGTGTGTAGAATTTCAGATCACAAATTCAAGGTCAAAGGTCATTTCAGGTCAACAAACTTAGACTTTGTTGTGGCATCTACATTAAGATATTGAATTTTTAGCATATTTTCAAAATTGTTTGTTAAATTCCATGAAACTTGTACCCAAGGGTTATCAAGTATCACAAATCATATGACACAACTTCCAGGTCACAAGGTCAAAGGTCATTTTAGGTCAGTAGACTTGAATTATGTTTTCACTTTTCACAACTTAATATGAGAATTAATAAATCATTTTTTTTTAATCTATTGTTCATATTTCCTTCAAGTTATTGATCCTGGTACAATTCATAGTAAATATTCTTCTGATGATTCTTGGTCAATATTCACTTCAAAATGCTGATTATATTCAGAGGATTTCATTTTTTGGGGCCCGCTAATGGGCCACCCTGCCTATAAATAATGTTCCAACCTCAATTTTCATCATATCGAATTGCGTAATGCAGGCGAGACCGCCGAGAGCATTTCTCTTGTTTTTATAAGCAAGTGAAATCCTTGCTTCTGGTTGGTTATCAGCAGATTTGTCACTAAGTTTTGTCATTAAAAAGAGGCTTTGTGAAACACCACCCAGATCTCAACTTTATATCAGACTTGTAAATTCAAATTCAAACGGAAATGTGTCATGCGTTTCTTTCTTTTCCAGGAAATTCCAAGCTGATGAGAACCCGCCAATCACACAACGGAAAACACAACGGAAAACGGACGGTAGTAAATCACGATGTAATATTCTCTAAAAAAGAATGCCAGACTCTCTATATTTCTCTTTTTATAAATATATGTATGCTTCGAAGATCTCAAGCTCGCCAGGAAAGTGCCGCCGCCTTTTTCTTGCATCATCCTCCAGAGTCCAGACCTCCGCATAAAATGTGAGAACAGTTTGATGTTATCACTTTCATTGAATGAAAGATGAAGGTCACTTTCACTGTATTAAAGTCTCGTTTAGGGCCCTGTTTCACAAAACTTGTCATCAGTGACAAATGACAGTCTTTGTTATAAGCTGGTGAAATCCTTGCTTCTGATTGGTTATCAGCAAATTTGTCACTGATTTTTGTCATTTGTCATTGAAAAAAGGCTTTGTGAGACACGTCCCAGCTATTCAGCGGCAAACTCAGTGCTGCGCTTTTTTCAAGATGTTATGAAGTGTAATATGATTCACATTTCTCTATCTTACAATGTATATAAACACAGAGCTCTTATTAAAGTGAATATGCATAAGACTTTTGTTGCATGCAGTTGACATTAATTTACTTGCACACAAATACGGGGGCCTTTTAGCCAAGGTTTACTGCGCCGTATCTAAACAAGCCCAAAGTTTTAACCACTTGATAAAATTTTGTTTTAAATGTAATGTGGCCTTTAAATGTTTGCTAAATTGTCCTCCTTTTTTTCTTTTCCTTTCATGAAAGCTCAATCTTATCAGATAGTTGTGTTTTGCTGCCTGTTTTCTATTCACTTTCATTTTACAGAGAATACATAACTTGTGTTGTAATTGCTCATCTGAACACCCCACGTCCATTCATTATGAAAATGATTGTACTTCTTGAGGGTTGTTCATACAGTAGGACACTCTTGTGCGTTACCTTGATTTCTACTTTCATTTTAATACACAGAATGCACTAGTTACATTGTAATTGCTCATCTAAACACCCCATCCCCTTTTATTATTAAGGAATATACTACTTGAGTGTTGTTCATACAGTAGAACACTTGTGTGCGTTACCTTGATTTAAATACACAGTATGCACTAGTTACATTGTAATTGCTCATCTAAACACCCCATCCCCTTTTATTTTTAAAATGAATATACTTTTTGAGGGTTGTTCATACAGTATCTAGAACGCAGTCTGGCATTACCTTGATTTAAATGGGATTGATAAGGAGATAGCAGTCCAAATGCTTAAATTATTTAAATGCAAGGTTTTTTAATTTTTTAATGAACAGATAGGACTTAAAATCAACCCATACTGCAATACTGGTACTTCTATTGTGAAAATGGTATTGTGATTCCCTGTTGTTAGGTTCAAGTACACAGGACTGTTATCATTGTCATACACATTGAAAAGCCCTCATGTCAGGCGAGATAAGAAAACCTCACTCAAACCTCAAACACCACAATTATCTTCACAATTACCTTATCTGCATTAAGATGAAATGTCATTCATCCAGTCGTGTAGTGTAACTTGCTATTTAAAGATAAAGTTGAGTTCTGGTCATGCGATTGTATTGCGAAAGAAAGTGTGGAATCGATCAGAAAAGGTTGAACATCTAGCATATAAGTATTGGTGTGTACTGCAAGGTTCTGGAATCATCAAAATGATAAGAAATTTAGCCCAGTCTTGGTAAAGTTACAAGCACTGTTCACAGAAATATGTATATGGGACTACAGGAACATGTGGCATAAAAATCTGTCCTGATTTGTATGCTGTTACATGCTATATTTAGAATATTAAGGCATTTGAGGAGCCATGCGTTTCAGGGAACATTTTTGTATCTGATGTTCTTCCACACTTGCATAATAAGAATGATAACGCTCACAAATTAGTTTTACCTCTTCCGAGAACTCAACCTTCTCTTTAAGGTTTGCAAAGATGGGGTCTGTGAGTAGTAGACTAGCAAGGGGGAGTATGGCAAGCCAATCATTCCTAAGTTCATTATTTTAGCAAATGTCAGCGTCGTGTGTAATCAGTGTGACGGGGTCGGCGCTCTCTCTATCAGTCCCATCTCATTCATTATCCAGCTGTGAAGAATGCTGACATCTTTAAAGACAAGATGCTGTCCTAATGACTCATTAAAGGCATCATTTAAAGCCCCACTGTCCTACTTGTAGCTACTAGCTTGCTCCCTCTATATAGAAAACTTCCCCAATCGGTGCCTGTTGGTCCCCCATGATCCTCTTTTTCTTATGTTAGTTGAGAGCTGAGTAAATGAGATAGCCACCTGTCAGTGACCTCGCTGTGTGGTCTTATCCCTTCTGGCCCAGTAGTATTGACGGTCTTTTACAATGTTAAACCTGAGATGCACGACCCTACGTGCTATCATGTGTCTGTGAAATGGTGTAATCTTGAAGCCCTAATATTAAGTTGGGTTTTAATAGAAACAGAAAAATAAGAGGAACAGGTCAGTGAAAGTTTGAGCAAAATCTGTTTGAAATTAAGAAAGTTGTGAATTTTTAAAGGTGCGGTCAATCAAACACAAATTGGCAACTCTGTGATGTATCTTGCGATGGCCCTCTCCTATTTGCTCTGTACTAAAAATTAAAAAAAATGTATAAATACATTATTGTTAACTGTGCTAGAAGGTGTATAGAGGTTTATAAATGGTTGTCATGAGTGAAGTTTCGAAAGTCCATTGGAAGGTTTTGATTGTGGTTTATCGTTAAACTGTATTTAATATCCCTTTCGTAGGAAGTCAGGAACAATAATCATAATGTACATGTAGGTCACTGTTTCTGTTTCTGTTCCTCTTGAACTTGAAAAGAAAAGGAGCTTTTGTTGCGGCAATTCATCTTAAAGAACTTACATCCTTCATTTTTGTTTAGGATTCACTATTTCAGTCCCCTGAAAGCAAAAGTTGTTAATGAAACACTTTTAAAAATTATTTATTTCCTCTGGTAATTGTATAAGAGATATCAAAAGAGTTTCCTATACAGCCCTATACCATTTGCCCCTAGACTCTATACTCTGAAAACGCATTCTCTTAATTTGACATTTTACCATAATTCCTAAAGCCTTGTCCATAGCCTAGCTGTGTCTGTCTGGAGCAGCTAATGTACAGAACCTATGCAGTATGCTATCAGCCTAGTCTTACAATGCAGACACTTTTATTGCACGGTAACTAAAAAGGGTTTGTGCCTGCAGACTAGACTCTATGCCTGTATTTTTAATAGATGGTGTACACAAGATCATTTGCAAACCAGTTTGTTATGGTACGGGCACTGTTGAAGACAGCAACCAAACAGGCGTAGTATCTGCTTTGGTTATTGAGACAGCTGTACCTGTAATGTTTTTATCATTAAATGAAATTAAAGAGCAATACGCTCTTCAGATCAATCTTAAAGGCATCGATCGTTGAACAATGCTAAATCTGGGATGCATGACCCTACGTACTGTAACGGTGCAATATTGAAGCCCTAAAAATATTGCGCTTCGAAACGATCATGAATTGTGCCTCAAAAAAGTAAAAATCTTTGAGTGACAGGTTTTACAATACTCATTTCCCCCAATGGACTGTAGTGTTAGAAAAACCGTTAGAAAAACAAATTCTGAAATTTCTAATTCCTGCAGTCTTAGATATCTTTATAATCGGACAGGCGATTGGCTAGCGAAAGTCATGGGTTTCTGACTGACCTAAAGGTTTATAGTTATCATTGCAGCATGAGCTAAATCCATGATTTTTTTTGAGAATCTGAGGCAAAGTTACCCAATCCCTTTAAGTGCCCCAGCATCATAAGACATTAACTGAAAGGACTAGCTGTCATGCAGATTGCACACACTCTGAACTACGTATTCCATTACACAGTTAGATCAGGGATAAAATGCAGATATCCCTGGTTAGATCAGTAGCGGTTCTAGAGGGGCACTTTGGGAGAGGGGGGGGGGGGCCTAGCTCAAAATGAGTGCAACTCCCCCCCCCCCCCCAAAGCCCCACTCCCATCACAAAAATGGATTTCAATTGTTGTGTTTGCTTTTCGTTCATCGTTGTAGTTGCTTTATAACAAAAATTCTCTCCAAACTTTTTGACCCTTTTATTATTGCCATGTTTTGATTCTCCCTTCTCTGTCTGTAAGTGCAAGGCCACATATATGTAGAATAAAATGTATTTACACACCTCCAGATTTTCTTGTAATAATTTTGGTAAATTGCCATTCTCAGAGGCCAATTGGCCCATTATTCTGGAATATTTGTGGTATTGTTGATGGCCCCATTTCACAAAACTTGTCGACAGTGACAAATGACAGTGTTTGTTATAAGCTAGTAAAATCCTTGCTTCTGATTGGTTATCAGCAGATTTTTCATTGATTTTTGTCATTTGTCATCGAAAAAAGGCTTTGTGAAACAGGACCCTGTTGTCCTATCCTCCCTATTGATAGTTTTCTCACTTTCTCTCTCTTCTCTCATCTCTTCTTCTCTTTAAAATGTACGTAGTATTTATTATCAATGATTAATGAGGAAAATATGATATTAAAAATACAAGAGTTCTGCACTTTGTGGTCGGTTAAAAGGTCAAAGGTCAGAAGCGTCAGAGCTAGAAGGGCATTAAGTATGTGTTACAAATGAACTCCTTTCTCGCTCCAAACGGACGTATTACATTGAGAAATTTATGATCTAACTTCATTAATGGAGATGAATATGCTAAAAGTTGGTGCAATGATTTTGTCTTAACCACAGAATTGCCTCCATTTTATTTTTTGTATATGAAAATGAAATACATATTTAGGTTACAAATCAAGTAAAGACTATTTTTGTAATGAACGGCAAGACTATTACTTCTTTGAAGATACAGAATACTTTACTTGGTTAGGGGGATCATAACATGTATAGTTTAAGCTTCTACCAACCTTAAAATGTAGTAGGCAGACTTTCATCCCTTTTTGTCGACTTTTTCATGTCCATTCACTGTCACCTTTCTTCACTCCAATGAACTTGGAGCAGCAAACAGCGAAAAAATGTGCAAAAAAAATCACTTGGCTTGAGAAAGACCACAGGAGTGGACGAAAGCTTGCCCACCGACTAATTTAAAAGGTTGGTAGAAACCTCAACAACATCTTAAGTTCTTTGTCAATCTGGGCCCCCATTTCACAAAACTTGTCATCAGTGACAAATGACATAAAAGCTAGTGAAATCCTTGCTTCTGATTGGTTATCTGCAGATTTGTCACTGATTTTTGTCATTTGTCATTGAAAAAAATTCTTTGTGAAATAGGTGCCTGTTCTCTCCTTTACGATTGGGAGAAAATCATAGTTATTGTTGCAGATCTTCTTTAATACATGTATTTGTGAACCAGAATGTATTTTAAATGGTTATTTGTCGGAAATGCTCATACAGAAGAGATAGAAAGATTGTCATGATCATTGTAAAAAAATGATGAGAATATCGAACAAATTACACGCCTACACGTATGAAAGTAGGTAGGATGTGAAAGCTCGGTGTTATTATGCAAGAATTTGAAAGTGCCTACCGTGTGAATTTCAAATAGATATGTTCAAGTCAAAAGTGAAAGGTACCTAATTGTCATGTAATATTTATGCCTGCCTGGTGACTTATTTCTTTGAATAGTATTTACTGTGTTTGCTGACTTTAAGGCCTTACCAGTGACGGTCACACATTGACTTGTGAATATGATCCCATTTTAAAAATGATATACAGTGTGACCCAGAAAAATTAAACCGAGAATTATTGATGTTTTATCTTAACTTAATCACAATTATAATTAATAAATGACACATATTTGTAAAGCTTAGATCCTCCTCTTTCATTTGATGCAACTCATATGATGCATATTTCACGCAAGAGTGATTAAAAGCAATTTGAAGGAAGGAAACCAAAAAGTCATTTGGCAGGCGGTATCTGAATTTCGAAGAAAAATTCACATTTCTGGAAAGTTCAGTTTCTGCCCTTTCATATGACACCTCAATCAGGAAAAATGAGCAAGGAATAACAAAAGTTATGTTTGTTTAAAGTGATGCTTGCATTTCCATAATTCGATTTAAAAAAGGGGGGGGGGGAGGATACCACAGCCCAAACAATGACAAATGCAGTAAATACAACTTCATGTGAAATTATGCTACATGTAGACAGACTTAGGAGGTGTGATAATTTGTTGGTAGAGGAGTGGTCACATAACCGGGAGGTTCCGGGTTCAAAACCACAATGAAGTGCTAGTGCCATTTGGTGAGGCATTAATCCTCATTACCAAGTCCCTCGGAGAGGACTTAAAGCCATCACTCCCCTTGTTGCTTTTATACTTACAGGCATACAAATTCTCCTAAGAAGTAAGCAGTCAGGTAAACAAACAAACAAACAAACAAACTTTATTACAAATGTACCTTATCATTGCTCAGATCCAGAATGATATTAAATCATATCATATCATGTGATGCTGGCTCTCAACAAACAAATTAATATGATCAAGTAGTTTATTCTTTTTTTGTTTCATCAAAGAGGTATGAGGTGGGGTGGGGTGGGGTGGGGATATCATAAATTTTCATCAAACTTAGTGCCTGCATTTGCCAATTGTTAATTTTTTTATATAAGAAATGTGTCAATGAATATATATATAAATATATTTGTATAATTTGTGGTATTTTATGCAACCAATTTTCTATTTAAAGATGTATCTATGTAGCTGCAAATTATATGTGATAAACATGTATATGACATACAGCACAATGTTATATCATAGAGATTAAAAAATACTATGTATTTGTCACCTTATTGATTATTAGCTACCTGTAGTACATTTATTGTTCCCTTGTTTTCTTGCCCTGTAGTTGGTAGATAGCCTAAATAGATTTTGCCTCAGATTAAATGTATACTACTCAGCTGTTTAGTTAAATTGCCAAATTAAATCTTGTAGATATACTTTGATATTATATTAAATAAGATGAGAGAAAGAAATATATTTATATAATAGCTAATCATTTGTTGTTGTTGTTTTTATAGAATGGTGCCAATTTGTTTGGCTAAGATACTAATATGTAGCAAATGAGTTCCCTTTTTTTTTCTTTCTGATTTTGTCATGTTTTTGGAAGAAAGCCTGGAGTGCCATTTTAAAGTGAATATGACCTGCATGTGTATAGTTTGCATAAGATCCATTTGCCATTGTAAATGCATGGTTGATAAAGTTTATGGAAGAAGGTCATTTCAACCATGTTCTTGAAATATAAAAATATCTTGAATTTGCCCATCTTGGCCTTCCACAATTATCTTATAATGAGAAGCATATAAGGGCATTTATCACACGTTTTAGTGCATCGATCTTCAGTCACTATAAGCTGCATAAAAAGTAATGGTCACATGAAAAACTGTAGTACATATAGTCTTTTTAGCATTAATTATCAATTCTTCAATGTTTATGTTTATCATGTATATATTTTTGTTTTAATATCCCACCCGTAGCAAACAGATAAAATTGTTATTTTGGAGTGCTGAATGTTTGAATTAGGCCAAGAAATTGATTTTCTATGTGCAATTCCTTGTTGAGAATTCATTTTTTGTTTAAATCATGTACATGTGAAGCTTGGATCCTGCGGATCATCTGATCCTGGTGGTAAATCAACTAGTTCACTAATCTATTCAAAATTCTTTGGTTCTTGGTCTACTAATGCATCTAGACCCAATCGCTGGGTCGAAAATCATGTTTAAGAAGAGGAAAACTTAGACCTTGGACTCTCTTTCTTTGTTAGGGTTACTCGGTAACATTGTTGAAGGTTGATTAAAAGATTGCGTAATTGTTGTATGAAATGTTACTTATTATCTTCCTTCTACTCTACTGACCCTCTAACATGCAAAAAATCCTGAAAAAATTCTCAAACCAAGAAAGATATTAATACTTTTCTAGGAAGGTGTCACTGTGTCCCTCTAACAATGATTAACAGTAAATTCTAGTTTCGAACCCAAGCAATTATGAATGCATCAATGAACTGGTCAAACTCATTTGGGCTGCTAGCGTAGTTCTCTTTTCGCTTTGAAAAATCTTGTTCTTCCTAAAATTTAATTATTATATTAAAGACGTACATGAAAGGATTTAAATATCAGTAGACTGTAAGGTATACTGGGTCTGTATATATAGAATACATAGACGTTAAAAAATTGCGGATGCTCCCTGCAGCAGTTTAACGTGTCATATCTGAGCAAGCCTTAAGAATGAAGGAGTATTTTTTATGCCAGTGTAAGAGAGTAAAGCTCATTTATTCAAATCTTTGAAATATTCTGTACTTTTATGTCCATCAGCTAATAAAATGTCTTTCCATTATCATAAAATAAAGTTAATTCTGTATGAGTTGGATCTGTTAGGATCACATAAAGAGCTTGATTTAAAAGCAAACTTCAGCTTAGGAAGTGAAAGTACACATAGCATTTGTTTTGCATAGCTTAGTCAATAAAATTCATTTGACTTGTGCAATAGTGCACGGTTAACTCTAAAAGATTCTGCCAAAAAGTTTACTTTTCATTACTGCAGGCAGTGTTTGGTGCAGATAGATGTTTATTTTTTTTCAAATATTTGTGTACATGCAGACATTACCAATAACCATTCACAATTTACACTCACCTCTTAATTTGTCAGAATATTGCCCAAGGTTTAACTCTCAAGCAGTAGGATGAAGAACATTTACGAATTCAATTTCAGTTTGTAATTGTATAACATTGTAACTCAAATAAATATTTCATTTTATGTCCTTTTTTTTATATTGTCACTTTTCATTTTAGTTTAGCCAAACAGAATCTTTTTATCTTCTGGGTAGTTTCAATAGGAAGTTTGAACTAATTTTGATTTCATGGAACTTGTGACATCAGCTCACTTACTAGACTATTGGATGAATAATAAAGATTGTTTATTATAAATTGTGCTTTGAATTTGTTTTGTGTTGAATTATCTTCATCCTACTTTTGAGCTCTTTTCCTTCTCTTCGAACTTCTACGACTCATACCCCTCTTTATCGCTCCCACCCTCCCCTTTCGTGTACATCTCTCTTCTTCTCCTTCCCATTATTCTTTCTCCCTCTCCCCCTCCATTACCTATCCCACCTTTTCCTTTCTTTCTTTCTCTCACTCTCTCTATTTCTCCCCTTTATGTTTATTTCTTTTCTCTGTATCTCTTTTGCTCCCCTCCTCTCTCTTTCTCTCTAATCTCTTCTGGTACAACTATGCTATTCCTTCAAATGAAAGCAAGATATTACTACACATGGAAACATACAAACTATGTTTATATATTTGCTACGCTTCTTTCTCTCTGTCTCTCTCATTATTTCTTCCCTTTACATGTAATTCTCTCATTTTCTCTATCTTTCTCTCTTCCTTGAACCTCTTCTTTAAAAACTACACTATTCCTTCAAACATGGACTGTGTGTATACATAAGAATCACAATGCTACACATTGACACATGTATATATTTTTGGCTATGCTTCTTTTTCTTTATTATCAGATCACAAACACAAAATGATTACTACTTGATATATTATTCATTAGACTCTACATTCACCATTTCATAAATGCTTCTAATTAATGTGTATCCTTGCAAACAGCCTTAAACAATAGAATAACAACCACCTACTTACCGAAGACAGTAATACGCAGCAATGAGTAATAGATGGTAATGTGCCCATTAAAATAATTCCCCAACTTTCAAAACCTACATGTCCATTTAATGGCTTTTGTCGATTCTAAATGTTGTATTAATTGGTTTCTTGCTGCCCGTTAATCAAAGTATGCAAGTGGATAAGAACTATTGTGAAGGGAGCAAGGGACATTATGAAACGACTTCTCTTCCCATTTTAATTGGAATCGGGGTAATGATATCTAAAGTAGATTGGACGTGCATAGAGGCATTATATCGTAATGGGATATGCACAATACAACAATGGGATACTATCATATAATAGCCAATCACAATCATGCTTCTTGCTATTACAGCTTTTGATGAGAGATGAATTCTGATTGGTTGATGTACATTGCAAACTTCATACAATCAAAAGCTTTGGTATCACAATCGATCAAATTAAATTGTAAAAGAAAGTGAAATTATTTTACAAGGTTTATAAACCACCCATTAACAACTCTCCAGTTTCATAGTACACTGAAGAACTCAAATACAGATACACATATTCATTAAGTTGTGTAGAACAGCTGGAATGGACTTACATAAATGTACATTAATGACAACGTACCTGTCAACCTTTCACAGCAGAGATTTAGGAATCTCTCACATTTTTTGTATAATAATGAATTAATGATCACATCTTTCATCAAAATAGCTAATTCCACAGACCAATTCAAGAAATTGTTAAAAACATAGCTCTTCCCAGAAAAGTTAAACCACATTTTCATTTAATTCCTTTAAATTTTACTTATTCTAAATCTAATTCAATAAACGCTGTGATATAGTTGTACCATGTACAACATACTAAGTGCTACTTGTTGTTGTTGTTATTATTATTATTATTATTACAGAAGTTTTCATAAAAAGAGAGGAATCTAGGGTTCAAAACATTAATTTAAAGGCAAAAAGTTAGAACCATTCCTCCAAAATGGGAACGTTTGGCGGCTGTGTGACAAACTTGTTTAAGGACATGTAAATAAATATCAATACTCTTGAACTGATGATGTGCAAATGTTAAGATTATAAAGCTGTCATATATACCACAATTACCAAAACCATAATTATACAAGTATGAAATGTCTGAGAAAAGAATAAAAAGATACAAGACTTGATGATAATGTATTTATAAACTACTGTACTAACTATACATACACCATGCAGTTTACATTTGGGTTGTTTTTGTGACACAAATGTTTACAAACTTAAAGTGCCGTCTCACACGACTTGGTGGAAATGAGTCAATGGCTAAAAGGAAGTCCTAAGGTGATGGTCTACCCTTCGACGTCTGATCACAAATGTTATTTACTTCCTTTTCGCTCTGATTTATCAGTTATCAAACTTCCTCTGGCTCTGATAATAACATTGTGTGGGTTCTAAAAGGTCAGTTCTAAAGGTCAAGATCAATAGACGTAAAGCTGACAGCTATAAGGAAATACAATGAGGTCAAGTTTATCTTTAGGATAAGGATGACCTCTAAATAAAGCAGTTCGACCTTTGAACTACAAATAATCTCTTGCTCTGATAATAACATAGTGTGGGTTATAAAAGGTCAAGACCAATAGAAGTAAAGCTATAAGCTATAAGGAAATACAATGAGGTCAAGGGATGATCTCTAAATCAACCATTTTGCCCTTTGAACTACAAATGAATCTGTTTAAATCAAGTTCAACGTCATATCATTGAGAAGGCCCACTTTATTTTGTTGCATACATTACATTTATTATTTTTAGTAGACTTAATGAGCCTATAAAGATGTCAGCCCTCCCACAGCAATAACAAGGAAATGACACTTGCTTTTTTTTCTTCTTTTCATTTACTTTTCCTTTCTCATGATAATGCATGTCACAACATCTGAAACACCTTTGACTCGCCCTATCGATATTATTATATTTATCATAAAACATTTGTTTATACCGTGTTTTATAACATACATTAGTTTAAACATAAAGTCTCATATTCTAATAATAACTACATTGTCACATCACAGTCATGTAAACCAATGAAAAAGTGCAGTCCTCGTCTACTTTCCTTTGCTAAATTCCACCTCAACTTAGCTAGTACGTTAGGTTTAGATTTGAATAAAATATGGATTACGGAGTAGAAGCACAGTACAGTCAAACCTGCTCTAGTGACCACCTGTCTACAAAGACCACTTTTTGTTTCCCTTGAAAATGGTTTCTCATTGAAACATGTACTAAAGGAATCTGTACACGAATACCACCTGTCTAAAAAGACCACCTGTCTAAAAAGACCACTTTTCTTGTCTCCCTTGGGTGGTCTTTAAAGACAGGTTTCACTGTACCATGTTGGGTTTAGATTATAGTAGCATATGGACTCCGAAGTAGAAGCATAGTAGTATAATTTCTAAGTATATAATTGATTCTTGTTGTAGTCCCACCTACTCTACTTCACGTTCTTGTCCTTCTTCTGTGATAGGTTGATCTTGTCACCCATACTCAGCGCCATTCCCTGAAAATAAAAAAAAAGTACAAAGTATTATGATAAGAAAGTTCTACATGTTTGACTTATTATCCCTCTCATCACCTCACACAACACACAATTACTCAAGGCATCACAATAATTTTTTTAAATTTAAAATTTAAGAAATAAAGATTTACCCATGACTGTGGGGGTTGGAAGAATCTCCCATTCACCAACTCAAAGGCAATACAAACAAAGCTGGAGTGACTAAGCCACAAGTTGTCCTTGATATATGTTAACATTGGCTACATGATATAGAATTCAAATCAAATCAACTAAAAAAACAAGCAATATGTGCACTTAAAGATGAAGTTGAGTTCTGGTCATGCGATTGCATTGTGAAAGAAACGGTGTGGAATCAACCAGAAAAGGTTGATCATCTAGCATATAAGAATTTGTGTGTATTGCAAGGTTCTAGAATCGTCAAAATGATAAGAAATTTGGCCAAGTCTTGGTAAAGTTACAAACACTGTACACAGAAAGATGTATATGGGACTACACGAACACGTGGCGTAAAAATCCTACCCTGGAGTTTTACGATGTTACATGACATATTTTGAATATGAAGGCATTTGAAGAGCCATGCTTTTCAGGGAACATGTCTTATCTGATGTTCTTCCACACTTGCATAATAAGCATGATAACGCTCACAATCTATTTTTCACCTCTTCCCAGAACTCAACCTTCTCTTTAAAGGTAAAGACCAGTATTGGAAACGCCCCAATTTCAAAAAAAAAAAATGGAAGCTCTTATTACCAATCATGTGAAAGAATATGTTTTGACTAATACATGATGATAACAAATTTGCAGGGAAACCGCCTACTAATTGATATATTTGGTAAATTAGTTTATCTACATGGTCTGTGAGAGATAAACGCATGTGTCGCGCACGTGTGCGTATAGTCCCATATACATCTTTCTGTGTACAGTGCTTGTAACTTTACGAAGACTGGGCCATATTTCTTATCATTTTGATGATTCCAGAACCTTGCAGTACACACCAATACTTATATGCTAGATGATCAACCTTTTCTGATCTTTTCTACAACGTTTCTTTCAAAATGCAATCGCATGACCATAACTGGTCTTTACCTTTAACTTAGTTACAAACTCACCTGACTCTTAGCTCTGATCCTGACGTGCCCTGTGACCGAAGCATTGGGTTCGGTGGAAGACGGCTTCTCAATGCTCACGTTGGCGAGTGCATCCTCACCGAAGATGGAACGGGCGTAGAGATTGGCAGCCATGAATCCACACTCCCCAGAGAGACCCTGCAAGGATTAAAGGCATCGTTAACAATGTTAAATCTGAGATGCACGGCCCTACGTGTTATCAGTGTCTGTGATATGGTGTAATATTGAAGCCCTAAAAAAATTGCACTTCAAAATGATCAAGAAGTGCCTCAAAAAAGTAAAAATCTTCGAGTGACCAGTGTTACCATATTCCCAATAGACTGTAGTGTTATGAAAACCGTTTGGCAAAGAGTTTTTAAAATTTGTAATTCCAATCATAAATATCTTGATAATCAGACAGGCGATCTGCTTGTAAAAGTCATGGGGTTACTGACTGACCTAAAGGTTTATAATTATCATTGCAACATGAGCTAAATCCAGAATTTTGTTTCAGAATCTGAGACAAAGTTATCGGATCCCTTTAAAAGAGATAAAGCCTTCATGTGTTCCCTTATCAATGTAGCAAAATTCACCAAGTCTGATCTTAGGCTTACAAATAAATGATGAATTGATATCTTACCTTTTCAGGTGTCAGACATCTCATGTTGGTCGATGAGATCAGATGCTTCAAGTACTCACGAAGGTCATTGATGTTGGTGTTCACTGTCACCTGTTATATGGATGAACAAACCAAATAATTAGGAAGGAACTGCAATGTTATTGGACAGAATTGCAAACAGTGAATTCTTCATTTGTTTGGAGGATGGACTTCATTCACTATTGACAATAACATTGCATTTTGCAATATTTCACTTTTGACTTCACCCCATATTCAGGTGTTTACATTATCATTACGAACGGGGCATAATTGTAAAGGAGAATAAACATGCTTTTCAACAAGGAAATTATATCAGCTGTATCCAGTACACTGAAACCTGGATGTAAAGACCCCTCAAGGGAGGCAAGAAAAGTGGCCTTTATAGGCAGGTGGTCTTTTGTAGAGGCTTCAATAGGAAGTAATTGTCAAGGGCGACAAATATGTGGTCTGTGTAGACAGGTGGTGTTGCTATACAGGTTGTCACTAAAGCAGGTTCGACCGTTTTATCTTGAAGGAGAGCCGAGTGTAAATTCAATTTGTTAGACAAACAGACTTTATAAAGCTTAATTATACAACAAAATGTGTAATTTGACTGTTATTCATTGTAAAACAGTGTGAAGATCTCATTTTTAGTACCTTGTTCTCCCATTCAAACTCAGCCCACATGGTTCTGAACTCAGCATCGGTACACGAGGCAGGAACGATGTAGTCCATGATATCAATGTGTATGTCATTGAGAACTACAACACTGCGGTCGCTCTGAGAGCCAGAAACATCATACACTGCACAAGAAGACACAAAAAATATCTTAACTTATATGAAGGCTCGACTAGCACTTGTGCTAACTTCTAGTTCCCATTAACAACTTCACCTAAACATAGTAATATACATATTTAAGTATATATCTTTTGTACATTTAATAGTATGCAGATGTATGTCTAAAAAATATCGTTTTAAAACCATTACTGTTCAATCGACATTACTCTTATGTTATGTATACATGTATCAGTGTTATTTTTTTTTTTGCATTGTATGATTGTTCATATGTACTGTCATTATTGTGATGTGTAATTCAAATTCAAATTCAAGAAATGTTAACAAGTAAATCAAAAAATGCAAGTGCTTGGCTGTGTCTTATAGAAGCTGCGATTGATCCGAATCAATCGCAAGTTTGCACTCTTCTATCTCTTATGTACATAGTTGCGGTTCATATCAATTACAAATAAGTTACGACTTATCGTAACTGTTGATAAGACGGGGTCCAGGATTATAACTATAGCAATGTTTTATGAATCCTTGGAAATTAAACGTAGAAAGTCTTGTTTAACAAGGCTTACAATTCCATGCAAAGTAGCTTTGAACAATGTGACCCACATGTATCGTTACTATAAACTTGTCTTCAGCACTTCCCTTCAAGTGACTATACCAGGTTTTCCATGTTAAATTATCAGTTTCTCACAAACTTATACTTTATATTTAGAATTGCATAACATGCACCCCCACCCCCCAAAAAAATTAAAATAATAATAATTAAATAAATATCAGGGGAGAAGGGGTTTTTACGACCAAGGTTAAACTGCATATGTATCATATTCACACTCTTTTGCATTTCTTTGCTTGTTTGAAGTACATGAGATAAAAATCTTCTTTCTGGTTGGCCCAAAATCCTTTAAGGAAACAAATTTGTATAGGTTAAAAAAAAAAAATAGATGAATGAAATGATAACTCACCAATGTTTCCAAAGATGATGCCGTTCTCTGTGGAGGCAACCTTGATGTTAGCCTTGATGTTACAGAAGTCATGGGGAGCCAACGTCATCGGCTGAGGCTTCTCAACTAGCTTCAAATCACCTTTGAGAGAGAGAGAGAGAGAGAGAGATGTTCATAATTTCACGAATGATTGATAACATGTAGTCAAATGTAAACCAGATGATGATGCCTGTGCCATAGAGTGAATTTACAAACCAAAACAGAAGCAATATTCAAAAAGTCATATTTGATTGTAATCCATTAAAAGGTTCTCAGAATATCGTGATTACAAGCTATTTTTCAAACACGTATGACATTTTGATCTTAGACCTCATGACCCAAAAATCCAACCAGTTCATTGGCTTTGCAAGAGACATAATGTCCTGAGTTTGATAGTAATCCTTCTGTCATTTCTAATGATAATGCGTTCACAAGCTATTTTTGCATACACAATGAGCCCCATGACCTTTGACCTTTAACCCCATGACCTCAAAATCTGATCAGTTCATTGGCTCAGCAAGATAATGCATGTCTTGAGTTTAATGGTAATCCGTCAATCGGTTCTAATGATACTGCGTTCACAAACTATTTCTGCATACATAATGAGCCCTGTGACTTTTGACCTCGTGACCCCAAAACCTAATCAGTTCTTTAGCTCTGCAAGAATCATACATGACCCAAGTTTGGCGGAAATCGATCAATCGGTTCTTGAGATAACACAATCACGGGAGGTACAGACGGACAAAAAACATAATGCCTCCAGCTACATTTGACATTTCCTGCTACTTACCAAGTGTTGCCAACTCAAGGGAGCAGTTCTGAAGTACATCTTTCGTCTGGTTGACTATAAGGACGTCCAGAACAATGTCATACTGGTTGATATTGATGTAAGCCTCGGCATATACTGGGTCGGAGAAACCTGTCAATTGGGTCACCTGCAAAAGTAATGGTTAGAGATCAAAACTTCATTAGAATTACATACAAAATCATAATCATCCCTTTCGTTTCCTTCAATATTGAAAATTCACTTATAATGATAATCAAGATCACAATTTTCATGAAACATTTACCAATTTTATCAAACTATTATTGGTAGTGATATAAATATCATCCTTTCACAAAGCCACCAGCACCATCGTCATCACCACACCCATCATCATCATCATCATTATCATCATCATCATCATCATCAGTAGCATCCCCATCATCATCACCACACCCATCATCACCACACCCATCACCACCACCACCACCACCATCATCACCACAACAAACACCACTACCATCATCACTACCATCATTAACATCATCATCACCATCACCACCATCATCATCATCATCATCATCACCACCATCATCATCATCATCATCATCAAGAACATCTCCACAACCACGGCCACCATCTGCTCACCTTGCTGAGTTTGGATGCCGATAGGTCAGCAAGCTCCTTTCTAGCTGGTGTTCCCATGGTTGCTAGGGTCAAGCTCATGGTCAGCTGGTCCTCCGTGTTACCGGTGTCGGCCTTGGCTAGAAGCTGCAGGAAGTGGATGGGGTCATCCGCCTGGACGCTAGTAACCTTCTTCTCAAACAGACCCTACAGAAAAAATGAGATCAAAGTTGGATTTTACAAAAACTGTGACGAGATAGACCATGATTGAGTAGATCTAGTAGCCCCCATACAATATTTTCATGTAAGCACATTTAAGCACTTTCTTTCTTCTTTTTTTCTTCATTTTTCATTTTTTAAATTCAGTTATGAGTTATGAGTTTTTGATCGATCGGGTGGGTGGTACATGCACAACATTACTTATTATAGGCTCTGTATAAGCTTGGCTTGTTAGAACTTTTGTGAGTAATGTGCCGCGGGATTCCATATCCTCAAACTGCTGGCGAACAGAGCAACAAGACCAAGCTCTGTAATTATTAGGATCTCTGTCCAGTAGTGCTGTGTTTGTGCCATCGAACTGGATCGACCAAATCAATTGATTCATAATATATATATATGCAATATTTTTTTCCCGTAACATGAGAGTAATTTTAATAGTTTCATACTATTAATTAAATGTAAAGTTAACTGTTATTGTATAATTGTTTTAAATGGGGGCACGCTACAAGAGTCCTATCTCGCACCCTGGGGCAACGTGTCTGACACGGCCGGTAGTAGCAACTACTCCGAAGATCAAGATTACATTAATCTTGATCTAAGGAGACACGAACGAACGAAGCACAAGTCCAAGCTTATTTATCCCAACAGTTACCAATCACAACTCTGATTTAAGCATATCTAAAAATTTCTAATCCTGGTGAAGCTTTAATCATACCAAAAATAAGGAGAAAAGGAGAAATTTTCTGTCAATTTTTTTTGTTCGCAGCTCCTAAACATTTAGTAAAGTTTAAGCCAACACATGAATAAATACTTCAGACTTGCCCATATGAAGTGCTCTAACACATTATCGTTTCTTAGCCCTTTACATCATCACAGTTATCAAAGAATGACATCAGTTTGGGTCACTGACTGAAAAAGGATAATTTTGAGAGTTTCCTGAAAACATCCAAAGAGGAGGATACAACAATGATAGTTTGGAAGTTTGTTCCCTGAGTCAAGGAGTATTTACTTGGAAAGTGTTGTCACCAATACAAAGAGACATTCAGAATTTGATTGACAACAAACAATAATTTGTTTTTATTTATTTCTGTTATACAGGGTGGCGCATGACACCAATTTGGTGGTCTTCCATGAGGCCCTGTTAGTAAGAATAAAACAAATAGCAGCAGCAAAAACAACAAAAATAAATACACAAGAATATAAACAGTTATAATACAAATTAATAGGTATCCTCATGAAATAACTGATCATTCAAGAACTATCCTCGATCATTTACAAGAAATATGTGAATGGAGTTTCAATTTCAATAGAAAATATATTTAAACATGAAAATAAAATTTTAAATTTTAAAAACAGTCCAAGGACAACACAAATACACATATTTCAACTACTGTATTTGCCGGCGATAAGGCCGCAGCGCCGCATAGGCCGCACCCCCCGATTTTGCCATTTAAAAAATGGATTAAAAATGGCGACTTCGGCTGGATGCTTCGCGGCAGCTCCGTTAAACGGTCTCTTCTTTTACTTTTGCAATGCATTGGCACGAACTTAGATCAAGATCTATCGGCAGATATTGTTTTTTGGAAGTTTATTTTCGTCTTCATGTCAACAATGCAAGATAAAATTGTTGGTAAGATGTGTGGAAATGTCCTGTACCATAGTGGTATAGTTATTGTAGTCCCATATGTGCAAATTCGTGCTGTTTTTCATGGTTTTGACCCGTTTTTATAATTTTGTTTTACTCTCTCGCCGCAAAGGCCGCACCCCAACTTTTTGATATTTTCTCTTCCAAAAATACTGCGGCCTTTACGCCGGCAAATACGGTAGTTTCGACAAAAAAACAAAAATCATTGCACCTTAGCGGAGGTTTTGCTCTCCAGCTGTTTGGCTTGTAGCATGGCGTGAAGGGAGTGACGGCACTCACTGTTGAAGATGTCACCGACGAGAGAATGACGCTCTGCAAGGACTCTGATGCAGGTGGAGATGCGATCCACGTCGTCGTTGGTGATGTTCTGTGATCAAAATGAGAGGTCAGAGTTCAATCAATTAATATTAATTTCAGTTTAATAATATCAACATAAACAATGTACAATGCAGTAGTCCAAGGACCAATAATGCAATGTTTACATAAAATGTGCATAAAAAACAGGAATGATCATATACAATTAAAATGATAAAAAATAAAGTTAACATAATTGTTCATGCCTCAAGCTATATACATATTTTGCTAAATGATAGTAGATGGATGAATAACTGTAAAAGTAACTTGAAATATTGAACCAATTATTGCAAGTAATCATAATCTAAAACAATATAGAGAGGAAATTATTATATTGCAACTGTCAAAATGAGATCCATGAACTGAAAAAAGTATACATACAGGTTCGTGTGTGATGGGACAGATTAGGTCAAATTATATTGAATGGAATTAAACATTATTGCAGAGCTGCCAACCTTGTCCGACCAAAAAAAGGAATCATGATGGCAAAAAAAAAGGAATTTCAAGCCCAAAAAAGGAATTCATAAAAACAAAACTTACAACCACGCGCGACACACTTCCAATGCAGAAATGTTCTTCATTCCTCATGCTGTTTTTTCCATACAAGCAGGTTTTTTTGTTTTGGTTATTTTGATATTATCAGCATTTCATTCTTTGTGAGAATATTTTTCTCTTCCAAGTATGTTTTCAAATTAGTTTTCTATTGAATTTGTGATCAAATCACCATTTAAGGGCAGTTGTTAAGACGTGTGGTATGTAAAAAAAAAAAAAAATAAAAAAAAATAAAAAAAAAATAAAAAACGTATTTTATGGAGAAAAAACGTAATACTGTAATTGGGAGGAAAAAACGGAGTAAAAACGGAATGGTTGGCAGCTCTGTTAAACATTATTGCTATCAGGAATATATCTGGAAGTGGCCATTGTCATTATCAATAGTACTGATTCTGTAATAGATAGACCGGTGTACTATCATATTCAAATTTATGGATGTTTCTTTCCCGGGGACCTCCTGACGAGGTATTCAAATGAACCTGTTGTTAATGAATGAACTCCAATACTTGGGAGTCCAGACTGCGTATATTACTTGGTGCTATGTCAAGCAAGCCTCGGGCAAACTTTGAGGTTGTCAAGAGCAGCCTTTGTATATAAAGTATGCATACAATTTGAATATGTGAGAAAATCTGTCTATTGACATCATCAATAATAAAGATTCTGTTATTGTCTAGAATGGCCACATTCAGATATATTCCTGATAGCAATAATGCTTATGAGCAACCATGTACATCACTCTCAAGATCATTTTATTCTACATGAATTTTGTAATGCATTTCTGATTGTTAAATATTGTATGTACATGTATGTGTTAATTTGTGTTGTGTAGTTTAGTTTCTATTATTGATTAAGATTACTCTGTATCTACTTTGATTTGTTTTCTTCTCTTTTCTTTCAGGGTTATTCCCCACAAGCATTTGCTTTTCCTTTGGTCCTTTTGATATTCCATCCTGTATTTTGCATTATTGTTTGTATGTTTTTATCGTTATGGTTAAATCAATATCTTGAACCATGACAATACAAACTGAACAGTGATGTTTTATTTGCCTAAAACATACACATTGTGTCATAAATATAATATCAAAGTATGTACATGTACACTTCACTTTCCACAGCCAATGGATATGATATCTTGACCAACCCTATTCTTCATTTGTTTTGAAAGGAACTCTCAATATATACTTTTTTTGTGCTTATTATTTCTTTATTGCAACCAAAAATTGAGGTTAGATTTCAAATACAAATACATGTACATATATGAATAACAATGTGCTACAATCAAATTATTACACATTATCAAATAAATCAAAGTAAGCCCATGAGCACAATATTTCATAATGATTGTTTATAACATCAGAAAAACAGTGCTGAAAACAGATTCATTTGATATGCATTTATATTTGTGTTCCAACTCCAGTATGACAAAGTATCTTAATCAATAATTTACTGCTTGAATTTCCAACATACAACCTAAGCCTGGGGTTTCCATTTCACTTACCGTTTTAGCGAGGCCTGACTTTCCAAGGTGAATGATAGTGGCCATGATAAGCATAGACTCCGCAAGGAATCTCTGTAAATGAAAGATAGAAATAGATAGAAATGGTTAATTAAAAAGATCATCGCAGCCAACGGCTGAATTGGGATCCATTTTTACAAAGATACAATACAATTGCAATTAAAATTCAAATAATTTAACATATGACATAAATAGAAAATCAAACATATAGACATTTCATACAAATTAATTGATTAAATTCAATTTTTTGTTTAAAAGAAAGATAAAGGGAGAGGTGCAGGAGAGGGAGAGTTAGAGTGATGAGAAAGAGAGAGAGAAGGGGGAAGAAGAGAGAGAGAAAGAGAGAGAGAAAGAGAGAGAGAGAGAGAGAGAGAGAGAGAGATGTAAGGGGGGAAAGAGACCGACAAAGGGGGTCCTTATTATTACAGATGAAGAAAGATGGCAAGAAACATTCAGAAATGCAGAAAATCAAGATAAGAACTACCAAAAGTCATTCACATAGTGCAATCATGAATGTAGAAACAGAAAATAAATTTGGCAAGTCATTAATCCACTTTTGCCACTCTCCACCCAGGTGTTTAATGGGTACCATGTAGGAAGCGAAAGTCATTATGGTTTGCTCAGCGTTATGTGTGTCTGTAAAATGGTGCCTGGCTGGAGTGTTTCCCAGGGAGTGGAGAATGTGCGTACATTGTGTGTGGGCAAGCCTGCATTCGATCACCGGGATAATAATACATCTGTACAACGCTTAGAGACATTGTCAATGTATTAAGTGCTTTTTAAACACAAATTATTTCTATAAAAGATACTTAAAATTCATTCAATTCATCTAATCCACCAACATCAATAAAATAAGTTCTCAAATTTAAAAAAATCTTGGGAAGTACTTGGTTACAGTGAAAACTGCTTTAAATTTCAGGGGGGTGTTTCTCAAGGACTAAGATCGACTTTAAGTTGGACTTAACTATGGCAGGCTGTTCATGCCACTGTTTGCTCTCACCAAAATGATCTTTAGATAATATTTTTTCCTTCAATAATGAATTATCAAAAAATGTAAATTCTGTAGATTTGTAACCATGATTTGTACGTCTCTTGAGAGACCAATGCCAGTAAATGGTGAGAGCAAACAGTGGCATAAACAGCCTTCTATAGTTAGGTCAAACTTAAAGTCGATCTTAGTCTTTGTGAAACACACCCCTTGGTCCTGTTGCATAAAACTTACCATTGATGGTAACTTTGCTATCAATGGCAACTACCATGGTAACAGGGCCCAACAGCCAATCAAAATCAAAGTTTTCATGGTAGTTACCATTGATGGCAAAGTTACCATCAATGTTAAGTTTTGTGCAACGGGCCCTGGTTTAATGATTCATCTATAAATCATAAGAGCTCTCTAAATGAAAAAGAAAACACCCAAGATATGTGAATGCTAAAAGGTCATGACTTACGTTCTGTTGCTTTTGGTCCTTGGAGAGGTCTAGGTAGCGGAGAGCCAGCTTGGTGAGAACGGTAGCCAGACATGCTCCGACAAAGAAATCACCGTCCATCAGGAAACCACGAAGAGCAGGTCTGCAAGGAAGAGACAAAATAAAAACATGATTGTTAAAAACTTGGAATACTATACAACATGTAAAGGAAAGTGGAAAACAATTACAAATTTCACTCAAGAATACATTTACTTTTTGGCTTCCTATGGCATTAATAGTTTTATCACGGTCAGATCAAACTCAAGGCAGGTCTGCAACTTTGTATGAGAAAATTACTACCAACAAATATAAAACGCTTGTTGGAAGATTGACATTATCAGTCTTTATTATTTGTCTTTTTACTTCTTATGGCATGAATAACATTAGTCCAGAGGAAAACTGAAATGTACCATACAAAAAAATAAGTATATCAATGAGAGAACCTCAGATTCATTATGATATGGAAAGGCCAGATGAAATGGTACAATTCATGATCATTTAGAAACGCAATTTGTTTAGGGTTTCAATATTACACCATATCAAAGACACTGATAACATGTAGGGCCATGCATCTCAGATTTAACATTGTTTAACACTCAGAAAAATTTGTATACCGATGGCTCACCTTTGTTCCTCTTGCTTAGTGGAAACAGTACTAAGGGCACTCTGTGTAGCGTACGTTCCCATCTCTGTGACAAGACGTTTGGAAGCAGACACCTGAACATTCTCCTCTGTAAGAAATTAAAACATGTTGCTTTGAGTCATGCTAAATGAATTCATGGCTCAATGATTTGCGCTTTAATATACACTCCTGAACAAAGGCGTGAATATCAATAAGATGAAATACTGCATCATACTGATCAGTGAGATTTAGGCAACACAATGTATATTGGCAGCCACAAATGGCCTCATGTCTGGTTTCTTAATTGATATTTTGCCCATTTTTAGAGAAAAATCTGAAGATACTTCATCACCACCATCACCACTACCACCACCACCACCATCATCATCATCATCATCATCATTGTCATTATCATCATCTTCACCACCACAATCATCATCATCATCACCACCATCGTCATCATTATCACCACTACTACCACCACCATCATCATCAAAACTACCACAACAATCTTTATCATCATCATCACCATCACTACCACCACCACCATCATCATCATCACCACCATCAAAACTACCACCACAATCATCATCATCATCATCACCATCACCATTACCATCACCACCACCACCACCACCACCACCACCATCACCACCACTACCACCACAACCACCAACATCCTCATTACCTTGGGTGTCTTCTCCAGCAGCCTTCTTGATCTCATCATCAACGATCGGGATCTCTCCTAGCAGGTTGCGCACCTCGGTCATCAAGCTCTGGATATCCTCTATAGTGGTGCAGTATTCACCCAGGATCCACAGGGCTGCACGATGGATCCTAAGAAATCACAACATGAAAGTTAACAGATGGGACTGTATTATATGCACAAATCACAAATGTGTTTCATGAAAATTAGCTCTACTATAGAGCATCTCAATAAGTATACAAGCCCAAGCAATTTTTAAACTATATTGATATCTTGATGCTCGGATATTTTGGAAACAAGACCAAGATTTCTTGGGATATGGGATATTTTCTTCACCAAATATCCCGCTAATTGTAACTGCGGGCTGATGAAGATGCAAATTAACTGGCTAAAACAGAGAGTTATTTGGCAAACTCGAGCTGATGAGGACAGGCCTAGTGCCCTATAAAATTGCTTAGGAGTTTCTACCAGGTTACTCACTTAACAGCCTTGATTGTTGGGAACACCTCGAGTAGCTTACTGATGACTAGAGGCTTCAGCTGCTCAAAGCGTTCTATAGCTTCACGTACAAAGACCAGAACATCAGCCGCAGCCAGCTCATTGGTATCACTCAAGAACTCCATCAGCTGTAACAGGTATGAGAAATAGAGGGTTTTACTACCATCTCAAATACAGTCATTTAAAGATAAACTTGAGTTCTGGTAAATATAGAGAATAAATTCTCACAGAATCCAAATATTTTGTTCTGTATGTTACGGGTTCCATGTGGCTATACTATATTAAAAATATGAGCTTCTGATATTCCTTCTATAAAGAGATACATGTACAGAACGATAAAGTACACTGTCTCTCGATAAACATAAAAGCAACTTGTGGGCAGATATTTCAACACACCCGTACATGCTCGCATGGAACTGGGGCCACTTGGGTTCCGACTTGGGTTCCGACTTGGGTTTCGACTTGGGTTTCGACTTGGGTTTCGACTTGGGTAAGGTTACGATCAGTTTAATGTTATTCTTTATTTTCCATCATTGAATGTTTGTTTTCAAACCAAATTAGGGGCAGAAGAATTCTCAACCATCTATATGACCAACGATGACTGTAAGGCCTTGTTCAGATATGACGTGACACAACCGAGGCAGTGTTTTTATGATGATGTTAAGTGTATACGCTTCACGTTTTTGTATCTTATAACATAGAGCTCAGTGAATGCAAGTCCTCTGTTGGGTGCAGTTATCGTTGATTTGCACATTTTATAAAAAACGCTGCGGCTATTCTGCGTCATATCTGAACAAGCCTTCATGCTCCAATACATTCAACCTTTTGACTACTTCATTCTTTTATTCCCCATAGGTTTAATACAGGAAGTGCTTGGTTCCAGTAGAAAATGGGTTAAAGACATTTTATTTACAGAGGGCAACATCAATGATCTTACCAATGGGATTACTGTGGCTGCTACGTCAGGGAACTTGACACTGCAGGAATGGAGCGTCCTCACCAGTAGCTGGCGGTATTTACCGGTGTCCTCATGTTCACCGACGCTCTGGGTCTTGCTCACTTCCTTCTTCAACACCAGAACCATCTAAAAGGGATCAACAAGAAAGGTGGAAATGTTATTAAAAATAGAGAAACTCTGAAACAGTACAACGATACGGTAGAATGGGAACGTACGTTGAAGAAAGAGTATATTGTCCGAGGTCTTTGTTCATGGGATTGTAACGTTCGGTGTGTATATGTACAGCCTTCCTTATCCATCTGATGGACTTGGTGCTGTCTTGTGAGAGTGTGCTGCCCTTATACCACTTCATGGAGTGATTGGTGGTGGCAACATCACCACATCATCGTAGTGCTTAAGGAACAGCACCAGCTACAACATAGGTTTGAGGAAGCTTGCAGTACAGCAAGTCAAAGCTTACCAAAACAGGTAATTGCCACTGATTATGAAGAAAGAACTCATTTTCATATTACATCACCCAACAAGATGAACGTCTCTGGTGATCTTACTCACCTCTTTTATCAAAATGCATGGAATAACTTACGGTATCCATCGTTTCAGCACACACACAGATTTTTGTTTTGTTGTTTTACAACATCATTACCATGGCTTCCTACTCACCTCTTCAATGTTCCTAGACGAGATGAGGTCCAGGGCTAGATCCAGGGTCTTACGACGGACCTCCAGGTCGGACGCTGACAGAACACGCAGGATGTCCATCACCAATTCCTGAGAGGATACAATCACTCAAAATTAGTTGCAGATAATGCTACGGTCACAAAGGTTCGTACGAACGATAATTTTGTACGAATCTCCATTTTTCCATTGTCTTCCCGATTCATGTTTCTTGAGAATGTGACATATTAAAGCTCACATTTAAAAGTATTCAAAAAAGTCTACCTTTCATTCTTGAGTTATGAACAAGAAACAAAAAGTAATCAAATTAACATGTGGTATCAATAATTTAGTTGTTGACTGTATGCATTATACTTCCTTTGTGGGATAAATAAAATACACTACATAAAATAAGTTATAATGACATACCTGTAGGACCTTCTCGTGAGCAGGGGTATCTTTGAGAGCGATGAGACGATCAAGAACGATCAGCTTGACATTGTTATCACTCTCCTTGATGATCAGATCTATATAACAAGATGCGGCGGCCTGTGAAATGGACAACATACAGATAAGAGTAATTTATGTACCTTCTTTTGTACAGAGCAGTACATAAGGCCTAAAAAAAAAAAGATGTTGTATTGCCCTTTAGGTGTCAAAACACGGGTCGGTCGGTCAGAAATCTTTTTTGTTTTTTTTTACTTTTTTTTTCTTTTTGATTCCTCTTTGGGCTGATTTTTCTCAGTTTTGAATGCTTTCATATTTTTTTCTCTAAGAAACGGGTTTAAACGCGTCATCTCATGTAGATAGGTGAGATGACGCTCTCCATCTCCTGTCTAGATCATGAAAGACACTCCCCTAGAAAGACAGTACAGATCTTTAATTCCAGGGGGGTGTTTCACAAAGATCCTAAGTAGAACTTAACTCTAAGTTGGACTTAAAAATTATGGAAAGCCATTAGCATCTTTGAAAACATTTTGTAAAAGTTATTGTAAAAGGCATAAAATATTAATTCAAATCATTCATATTTTCTATCATCAAGGAGATTTCATGTTCTGGATGTAGAATTTATAAAAAGTCTAAAATACTTGAATTTCTGCTTTTGAATATATTTCATTTTAAGGCTCTAATGGCTGTCCATAATTTTTAAGTCCAACTGAGTGTTAAGTTCTACTTAGGATCTTTGTGAAACACCCCCCAGGAGTAAGAAGCTTCCTGAAGCTTCCCAAAATAAATTATCACCAATGTTGTCAGAGTATTTCTCTTTTTAGCATCAGTTCATCATTCCAAGAAATGTCAATGCGGTACAATTCAATTCAATTCCATGCAATGGCCTTATGCATATCTCATTGCAGCAATGTGTTGCCGAATCGTATCTAGAGTATATCATGAGTGTTTACCTTGACAGCGGTTGGTGCGCTGGACAGAGTGACCAAGGTACCTGCAGCTTCATAGCGCACAGCAGGGCTGGATGATTGAAGCAGGTTGTAGATGCAACGGATAAACCTGGCACGCTCGGAGGGGTTGGTATGACACACCTACATGTAAGAGATAGATAGATTAATACTATCGTTAAAGGTAAAGTTGAGTTCTGGTAAAAAAAAAAAAAAAATGAATTCTCACAGAATCAAATAAAACTTACACTGAATGTTCAAGATTACAAATAAATGTCATTTGCCAAACAATTTTAGTAAAAAATGTAAACTGGCTGAGTAATGAGCATAGAAAGATTAGGAAATCAAGGTTAGTAGCCCTGACACCATTTGTGTAGTCCCATATACATCTTTCTTTGTACAGTGCTTTTTACTTTACCAAGACTGGGCCCAATTTATTTCGATTTTGATGATTCCAGAACTCTGCAGCACACACCAATACTTACATGCTACATGTAAATGATCAAATTTTTCTGATCCATTCCACACATTTTCTTTCACAATTTGATCGGATGGCCAGAACTCACCTTTATCTTTAATATTATCTTTTACAGAGATGTTCTACATAAATGGATCCTTCCCAAACATTTAAACTTTTTTTTTAAATATATAGATCTGCTTGCCATTTTTAGGTGAGAGATAAATTTGGGGAGTGCTTTGGGGAAAAATAGAGGGGAAAATCTGAGGCAGAGAATGAAAGAGTGAGACAAAACAAGTGAAACAGAGTGTGAGAGAGAGAGACAGGGGGGGGGGGGGGGGGGTAGGGAGAAGCATATACTTATAGATAAATATATGTTGAGGGTGAAAGAGGGGAGAGAGAGAGAGGGGGGGAGAGAGAGAGAGATAGAGAGAGAGGGAGAGAGGAATATGCCTAAGAGAGCAATCAAAAGCATCAAAATATCATAAAATCATTCTAACATTTTCAAAGGTTCAATAAATGTTATTCCCACTTTTTAAACAAACTTAAAATGGCACCATCTTAAAATGAATTCTTGATGTCCCTGGTACCTAATAAAAGGCTGGATTTTATGTAATCTGGATTGATACATTATGTTTTACTTGTTATTATATTTGTTGTTAATAAACTCAAACTCAAACCTACCTTGTAGACAAGCTCAACGATGACCAGCTGCAGAATGTCATTGAATGAATGGATCTGATCAATACAGGTACTCAGGTAGTCCAAGGCTCGCTCCTACAATACAAAATAAAAAAAGAAACAAACAAAAATAACAATAATAATAGTGGGTATAGCGATCTTGTTCGTCGAATTTAGCACTCCTGACGCTCCACAATTATTATCCCGGTTTTAAAATGGCTGATGGCTGGCACTTTGGCGCTCTAGCATTCCAAGGAATTAATTCCTGCCAGGTACCCATTTACCTCACCTGGGTGGAGTGTGGCAAATGTAGATAAAGATATATAATGACAGGAAATAATTAGATTATCAACACTTTCTAACAACTTGTATCCATCTTACGCCACTGCTAAGCAAATTTAGAAATAAAACCAGGTCCAATATTTCTGACAACCATACCGATTTTCAGACAGTGTAAAATGGTACCTTACCAATGAATATCATGGGTTATCAATTTTTCCCACCCGGTTTCAAGTTGCAAATTGAATATGCAGCCTTCAAAAATTCATATAAAGTATTTGCTAAATATCCATAGTACATACACAAAGAGTTTGCTGCTCCCTGTCTTACCTGGTCAACATGTATCAACATCATGAAGGCGTTTCTCTTACTGGAAGCATCCTGCTCCTGTTCTAAGAAGTTGTGGATTAGCTCTGGGGCATCAGGGATCAGTGTATCAAAGCTCCTGAAATGATAAGATGATAATAATAAATAATAATATTGGGTTCTTGTATAGCGCTCATATCTTTCAGACTTGACACTCCTGATTATTACCCTGGCTTTAGCATGGCTGCCATTACGGAGTTCTAGCATTTCAAGGAAATAATTCCTGCCAGGTACCCATTTACATCACCTGGGTTGAGTGTGGCAAAGGACATTAGTGCCGAGGCGAGAATGGACTCGAACCGTGGACCTTGTGATCTACTGTCTGGTGACGTATCCGCTTGACCACGACACCTCTACATTAATATTTATCATATTACAAAATTTATAGAGGGTGATTGTTTATACTAGAGTAACAAGAAGACTTACATTTAATCACTTTACTGAACTGGGCCCATTATGCAGAGTGATGTAATATGAACAGTAGTTTGTGCATCATAAAATGAAGTAGCCATTTAAAAAATTCCCGTCTAAATTGTTGCAAATCACAGCATATTTTACACTGTGCAAAATATCAAGAAGGAATTTATTATAAAGTTGGTTACACAAGATGCACAGGACTTGAGGCTAAACAGACAAAACCTTGGCTCAGGAAAACTAATCATAAATCATATTACAGCAAGCAAGTCCTGTAAATTATCATAGAATTGCAAGACTTGCTTCATATGCATCAAAACATGCTCTAGATGCGAGACTACAAAGCCACAAAGATTAAGGGGCAAGAAAAATCGTTCATAAAACATTGCGACATGCAACGAGTGGCAAAAGTAGGATACGCACTTGTAGATGGTGAAGATGGCCAAGACAGCATTGCGCCTAACGTAACTATGGCGATGCTCAAGACACGCCCTGATTGCGGGCATGAGTGGTTCGATGAGCTCGGCTTCCTTGAGTTTGCAGAGGAAGCGGAGGGTGGAGCCGCGGATGAACTCGTTGGGATGCTGAAGATCCTGTATGCAGGAAAGAAAGTGAGAATTGATCAGAGGGCCTGAAAATAACCTAGAATGAGCTATTTTGTACACAAAAAAGCCAAAACTATAATGGTCTGAAAATAACTCGCCAGGGCAAGAACTCAGGCTATTGCCTGAAAACTGACATCCCTGCGTATGTAGGGGAAAAAAAGGAAGGTTTAGAGATGGTGCATCACATATTCAGCTCCATATTCTCATTGATAAATTGCAGAGACTTATACTTGCATGACTATACATGTATTGCAAGGTATGTACTAAGGCTGTGCACAACAGTGTAATGAGGTACCCGAGTACACTCCCAGGCTTACAGGCGAATACTCGAGTATTCGGACGCCATGTTTTTTTATAATTTTTTTGATTTTTTTTGAATTTTTTTGAATTTTTTTGATTTTTTTTGAATTTTTTGATTTTTTGACTTTTTTGACTTTTTTTTCTTTTTTCTTTTTTTTTGCCACTACCATACCACTCGGCAGTTTCTCAGATCCCTCGCCCAAAACGCATGCAATTTTACTTTGAGTTGCAGTTGAAGGCGCCGATTTAATAAGAATAATAACAGTAAACAATGCTGTTTTAAAAACCAAAGATGGCAGAATAATCCATTTTCCTCCAAGTCCAAACAGAAATCTGGACATTTGGTCCCAGTTTCTGAAAGGTGAGTTTGACAGTGCTTGAGTTGGGAAACATTTTTACCGACGATACCATGCCAGCGGCTGCCGCTCTCCCTCGCACGGGTAAGCGTGGGCCTGGACATTTTTTTTTTTTTTTTTTTTTTGCGGCCGAATATTCGGGTACGAGAAATCGTACCCGAGTAGTTGTCAACCGTGCGGGTACTCGAGCATTCGACTACCCGTCGCAGCCTTAGTATGTACATGTATTCATTTTTTCTTTTTTTAAATTAATTATTCATTCGTGGTATAATACAAATTGGGATTAGCAGCCACTGGGTGAATTCTTCAAATCAACAAGCAAGATCCTATTAAGATTATTTAGTGACAATTTTTAATAAAAAGACAGAAGCCAGGGGCATACGAGCACTTTGAACTTCTGTTGGGCGTGAAAGGTGACCAGTTATGCCAGCCGCCTCTAGGCCTATGGAAAGGTAGCAGCCTCAACTGGCTCAACTGAAGTGAAGATTGATCATTGATACTGAACTTATTTGCATGCATTGTTTTTATATTACGTGCCGACTATTCAGATTTGTACTTTCGCTTGTCACTTTTTGCACCGCATGACATTTATTACAAGCAATGAAAGTGTGCTAGTTTGTCCCGCAAATATAGAAACTTTCTCAACAGGACACTTTCCCAAACCGACGCTGGCAATTGGAAAAATGCTTTTGAATTTAATGAAGGCACAGATCATGACAGATGACCTATCTCAGTAGAGTAAGATGAAATTATGTAAAACATAGGTGAACAAAAGTGCCATTTGCGCCAGTCATGTAAGGTTGACATGAGATCTCATTATCCTTACTGGGGAAAGCCTTAGAATCAGTCTGGACTCTGGACTTACCCACTCCAGCAAAGTATAGAGTAAATGCTAATCTAATGCGTATTGACCTCTAGCACTGCATACTTGCTGAGAGGCAGGTATAATACACAAATACACACAACAAACACTATTGTATAGACTGCACAGAATAGAACCGATGTGGCTGATCGGCAAATTTGACACTAGACTTACAATTTGAATTTTTAAATTATTCTTTTTACCATCAGTAAGTTGAAAAAAAAAGTATTTTACTGCTATTAGGTGTCATCAATTGTCACTAGAGTACTGATTTTGATTGAAATCAGTTGAGTTTTGTACAGTGGTGTTTGAAATGTTGAGAATCAATAAAACAGCTTTTAATACACAGGATAGTAATGCAGCAATGTGTGGACTTACCTTCCTGTATGCATCACATACAAGGATCATCTCCTGCAGGAGCTTGCCATCCGGGTGTGTCTTGGGAACAATCTCCCAGAAGATCAGCAGCAGCTTCTTGATGGTGTGGTCCTGAGAAGAAAAAAAGAGAACCTTTAGATTAGGAAGATATCAAAAATAAAAAATCCAGTCATGACATAATTAGAGTCTAGAATATAAATTTTAGTTTGTGTGGCATCTCAAATGCTCAACACCAATCCAAATACAGACTATTGTTCAGTAAAATTTTAAAATAAATAAGAATATTTCTCAAAAACAACAAGAATTTACCTAAAAAGAAGAAAACAATTATTTTAAGTTTGCTACGACTTTCCTGAACCCCAAACACTCAGTGACATTACCAAAGAGCCTAGCCGTCACACAGTAAATCCTGTTATTGTCACTGGCAGTTGACTCTGAGAAATTCTTTGACTAAAATTTCTGCTTAAAATTTAAAAAAGGCTCATAAATTGTGAGTCTTGTTACTATTGAACACTATTTTCATGAAAATGAACAATACAAATAATCTTAGTTGTGATTAGCCCTAGGTATAAAACATGTTTGTAAACTAGGTAGAACTATAGATATTGGGTATCAACCACAAACCTTGAGAGGCAGTAGAAATCTGATGACATGCATCAAGATCCCAGGAAACTTCTCTCCGTTGAGCATCATGTAGATGAGCTTCTTGAGAGATTCAGTTTTTGTCTTGGTATCTCCCTTCTCTGTAATACAACACAATACAAATAAGCCATTAAGGAATCCCCTGACGTTTACAAGTCAATGTGACCTTTGACCTTGAACCTCGTGACCCCAAAATCTAATCACTTCATTGGCTCTGCAAGATACATGTACATGACCCAAGTTTGGCGAGAATCCATCTATTGGTTCTTGAGATAACTCGATCACGAGAACAGGATGGACGGACGGATGGACAACCCGAAAACATAATATAAAACAAAAAGTAAAACCCGTTTTGGTTCAGGGTAATATTAATTATCATACTGATTGTCCCCTTGGCTTCCTTCTCAATCAAAAGGGCAGTAGTACACATGTAAGTCACTTCTGAGATACTATCTGCGCATGGACAGATAAAGGCCAGTTGTATAAAACTGTAAAATCTATTGAGAAGACTGCTGAAAGCTATAAAATCATTATTCGTATAAGCACCGGTATCTTACATGTATGATGCACAGGTGGAAGTAATCTTTTCAAGAGGACAGACAAAACATATTCATGGAGCACCTCCATTACCTTTGGAGTGATTGTTCTATAGGGCAGAGTGGGATGTCTCCATGTGTATTGTCCTTTTAGGTCTGTGGTTATTTGGAGGTTATTTCGAGGGATCAGTGACACAAAGAAGTAAATCCATGTTGGCCATTTTGAGAAAAAGTGGTTTATGTGTCATGAGCACTTGGGCCTTAAGGAGTTAAGTGTATGTTTCACTAGCTATTGACTTCAATGTGGTGTTGGATGGAGTTAAGTCTTTGTGTTTCCTAGAAAGCATACATTTTTCTGAACATTTTCCTTTCAAATACTCATTTTGGCAAAAAAAGAGTTACGTCTTTGTGTCACTGAACGCTCGATTGTACAAGTGCTATCTCTGAAGTTGCTTTTTGACTCCATTATTATTCACTTACCTATGTCAGTTTTTAGCTGCATCTCGTTAGGCGGCTCTACATCCATGTTCATGTTAATGAGCGTGTAGCAGGAGAGCTCTAAAGCAGACGTCATCTTGATTCCGTTTCCAGATCCTCAGTACAATGGAGAAAAAAAATGAAAACTGTGGACAGAATAAAGAGAAACAATATAGTTTACCATTACTGTAACTGTCTACGATTATGATTATCTCTTTGTAAATTGATCTATAAACCTTTACTGGTAGAATTTTCTTCTTCTGAATGGACCATAAATACTTAATTTCAATTTCAAATTTCAAAATTGCTGAATATGCACAAGTATTCACTGCCTTTTTGTTCGAGTCATGCATATTCAGCAATTTTGAGCATGAATATCCATGTTTGCTGCGCCGCAACCGTGCATGCGTAGGCCTACTTTCTCTTCACAAAGTCGAAAGAGTCATTAGTCTACTAAGTATTACTTCTTTACTTTTTGTAAAATTGTGACCAAACCCACTGTTTGAATCGTTATCCTATGAAGGATCTGGAGCTCAGTTAGACTTGGACTGAATTAGACACAAGCCACTCTCGAATTAAATTGTTTTTTTTTTTTTTTTTTTTTTTTGGGGGGGGGGGGTTTCTCTCCGAAAACCTCACGAAAGTTGATAGTAGTAGACCTAGATCTATCATCACAAGTCTTCACACAAACACACACCATTGTCACACTTTGCATTGCATTGCTCGCTTAGTTACAGTAAGTTCTCGATATTTAGAGCTGACCAATTAATTAGTTTACAAATACTTTTTATCCATCGGCATCGGGCACGAGCTGCATTTCTCATAAGTGAGACGTCTCGGAGCTACGTTTTTATTTTTTAAATCACAGTTTTGATAAAGATATTTTTAGAGTTCCGAGATAATCAGCCTTTTGAGGCATAGATCTAGATCTAGATCTGGGGGCCGTTTCTCGAAACCGTCAGAACTACAAGATCAACAACATCTCGCCACTGTCACGCAACTTGTCATATCCATATTTGTTCAAAAATTTCAAAGACGTTGCCGAAACATATATTATTAACCATTTACAATTGTATTGTTTTACCGCATACCACAGTATTGTTTTACCGCATATCAACTACTGTAATATTATTTGGGGTAATACTTACAAGACTCATTTATATAAAATTCATATTCTTCAGAAACGTGCTGTTCGTATAATTTCTAATTCCAACTATTTGACTTCAAGTGCTCCTTTGTTTTATGATTTAAAATGTTTGCCAGTCTTTGACCTCATAAAATTAAACAATTTAGTCTTCATGTTCAAATTTCATAAACAAGAGCTCCCATCAATATTTAATAACATGTTTAAAACAAATTCTTTTTACCATTCTTACGAAACCAGAAATAAATCAAACTATCATTACCCCTTTGTACGTACTTCCTTGACCCAACACACTTTAAGATTCCAGGGTATACATGATTGGAATTCCTTACCTTATAATTTAAAAAGTAGTTCAACCCTATCAAAGTTTAAATATTCATGTAAACAGTTCTTGTTTAAATCAAATGAAGTGCACTGAGTAGATTTTTTTTTTTTTTTTTTTTTTTTTCTTCTGTACAATGTTCTGCCTGCGGTGTGTGTTGGTGTGTCTGTATGCATGTGAATGAATGAGGGTGGGTGTATGTTTGTTTTGATAAGTTTTACAATATTTGTTATAATAATTTGCTTGTATGATTACTTTTGTACAGGGCCCCATTCTCACAAGCTTTGCTTTTCTTGGGGTCCTTCCGATTTTGCTGTTAATTTGATATGTATTTTATTTTGAATTTTAATGGAAAATAAATGAAATGAAATGAAATGAAGTGTTTCACGAAGCCGTCTTTGCCAAGATGAGCGACAACTTCCGCGACAAGCGAGTTGTCACTGCTCCGAACCCGTCATATCTTTTTAATTGCTGTAAAGCGCCATCACAAGTCAGTTTGTTGCCATTCCATGGGCCGCGAAATGTACGATTAGTTTCACTATCATTTTGAGAAAAATATAGACGAGTTCGGTACGTAATTCTCTGGGATGCAAAATGCAAATGTACAAAAGTGAGAATACAAATTATACAGAAACTTTAAAAAGCCGAATATAAACATTAAATCACAAATCATTAAACTATAACATATAAATAAGAGAGATAAGAATGTTACACACCGTTTTCCGTAGTCGATCCATAGTCTTTTCTTAGGATACTGTCATACCTTTGGGGCCAATGTGCATTATTATTCCCTCTCTAATTACTTCTTCCAAATTATATTTTCAATATCAAATCATTTATATAACGAGTATTTATGAGACTCTGGAATAAAAACTAGCTGAGAAAAGGTATTTTGCCTAAATTTCCTCGTCACAATAAACAAAAAAGTACGTACTGATAAACTATCACATAATGTACGGTATCCTTCAACTAGCTTTTGATTCGACTGTCAAAAAAAAAAACGCTCGCCCGTTTTTCTTCAATTTAAGAATCTTTACAGAAATATGCAAATCGTTTGATGATCTATATTTGATAATGACACTATTTATTATTTATTTTAGCCCTAAAACTTGTTTTGGTTTATTCTTGATAAATCGAATGGATCGTGACAAAGACTATCTTCTTGAGCTGCTAGTATCGCGATATATCGATATCAATTATCATGTCTGTCATGGCTTTGTGAAACGGTTTATCCACTCCATGACATCTCCGTAGGTCGGCGACAAAGATATGACTGTCATGGAGTTGGTTTCGAGAAACGGCCCCCTGGAGAAGAATTTGCTGACGCTGTATACTATCGCCACTGCCTTCACTTCAGGCCCAGGCTTCACCGTAACTTCAACTTCACCTTCACTCTTCAGACTTCAGCAAGCTCACGATCACATTCACATTCCAATTCACATGCACAAAGTCAAAGAATAAATGTTTGAATTTCAATATGGTAATAAAAGCATTGACAAATTTTGCATGAGCGCGCAATGCACGTAGACTGCAGGGGCGCGTTCCTAGAAACCGTCATAAGTCTAACTTCTTGACTAACCCATTGAAACGCGTGTTAATTCTATGATACACGTTTCAATAGGATAGTCAAGAAGTTAGACTTATGACGGTTTCTAGGAACGGGCCCCAGAGGGATAGGCCTACGTCCAATTTCTATGGAAAGGGATTTACTATTTAGCACACAAAACAGAGTGCGCGGTCGCTTACTAGTATTAGTATACTGTCTAAATGTAGACTTTGGTACAAGCTAGTCCCACTCACAAAACTTCACGTTTGTCTCGACGGGTCTACGCGCTAAGCTTCGCATTACAATTCATAAAATGAATTTAAAATGACCAAGCCGTATACGTGATGAATTCCGGACAAAGATGTCTATAATACAGAAATTGAGGCATAATCGTGATATAGTTGAAATTCACACCAATAAATAGAAAACTAATTAAATCTACGAGGCCGATAGGTTACTTACTTTTTGCGAAAATGACAACAAATGAATTTCTACGTGGCGTTGTAGAGCGCCATCTATTGAGCATATGACGTTTGGTTTTATCTGGCTCCTGATTGGCTGTCTTCCCGCAGCTGAATTTGAACCGCGAGTGTCCGATGATCAGCAAGTTTGATGTAAGCCCGTGCAAAATATCGCGATTTTGGGGTGATTTATTAATGCAAGTTATACCGTGAGTATATAATTCTCAACTAATATAATTTTTGAACAATTTGATATATGTAGAGTTGTGATAATCGTGCCGAAATTCATTTTATAATGCAGGTAATACCACTCGACATTGTCTTGTTTACTTGCATTCGCTATTGCAGTGTGTGCATGAGGTATGACTGTGTTTGTGCATTGGTTGTGTACCCGACAGGTTCGGCCCACGCCGCGCCGGGGCCGGGGATGTCGCGACGCGTTGGTCGTGAACGCAATCTTAACTTTTTTTTAAGTTGGCTTTATCTGCGATAGTTTGAATAATTGGCGCTTATGCATTTTCACACACAACTAACTTAGTCTTCTCTAGGGAGGGAGCTCCGATGCCAAAGGCGTTCCAGTTCAAATCCAGAGCCAGATTTTGAAAAACGATTCAAACAGCGGGTTGGGTCACATTTTTCTCGCAATGTAGAGGTAGTAGACCAAGTTCAATTTTGTTTTACAATGTTTTGAGACTCCGCTGGGCATCTCGCCCACCACTTTAAAATGAAATTATAATTTGAAGAAGTCTTCGATGGGAAAAATTGTGATTTCTTTGTCCTTTGTCCTAACCCGCCAATGATATGGCCAATTGAACCGTGTTTTATTGCAATTCAGATAAAGTATGCATGCGCTAAAGCAGCGGAGCAATTCTGATCACGCACCCGATGTTGTGTGCTTAAATCCTTCCAATAGAGATTGCACGCATCCCTATGCAGTCTAGAAAAAGCTATATGGTGGTCTACAGTATATATGGTGGCAGGGAATAATTTTCCTGGTATCGCATCGCAATTTGCTATGCATTTTTGCTTGACTGCTATACAAAATATCTTTTGTGTAGCAGTTTTCTTCCATAGAAATGTACAGAATTTCATTTGAAATATTTATCCATCAGCTGAAATTGCTAATCAAAAAAATTGTGGCAAATTATTCCCTGGGTGGTGTGACCAAAGTTCGCGCGTGACCTAAGTTCGCTTTTTCAACAAATCAGTAAGACTTCGAAAATCTGATACCACCAACAGTAGGGGCGCTGGTCCGAGAATGAGGATCGTCCTCATAAACAAGGATATCCTCATAAACGAGGACAAAATGCGTCCTCAAAAATAAGGGTTGTCTGCATTTTCGAGGACGTTTTTTTTCATCGGCGCTCTGGGGGTTTCATGTTACAGAACCGCCTGCTGGCGATGCCAAAAATGGATTCCCCAGGGGAAAATAACCCTAGTTCACCGTCTACTTTTATGGGTTGTCCGTCTTCCCAAGGATTTATTGCTTAAAATGTGAATGTCTCTGTACAATGTCAATGTAAAATGCATCAAGAAAATCATTGCAGAATCTGTTTTTTGTATCGCCAATGTGCCGATCAAAAATATGAAACGTCTGCAAAAATGCAGACGGTCCTTATTTTTGAGGACGCATCGGTCCGTGTTTACGAAGACGAACCTCGTTTAAGAAGACGATCCTTATTCTCGGACCAGCGCCCCTACTGACCAATGGAAAGAGGAACATAAAATTACCCACAGATGAAATTTTCTTTGGAATTGGGTACAAAATTGTGAAAATATTGACAAAAGATCGGCAAATTTTGCAATCTTTTGCGTCTGTTCCGAAAAATGATCAACTTACAGATAAGGGTTGGAAAATCTTCAATTTGAGAGCAGATTTCCTCAAAATTGTAAGTAAAATGTGGTACCAACTGATCAGTGATTGTATGATATATTGCTTGCACATTTTGATATTACCCTATTTATGATGGATCACATTTTTTGATAAATCAACTGTAAACCCTGTGCGTGAAGTTACAATAGGTCTCGTTGTTTTTATGACTTTTTTAGATGCAGCGTGCACGCAAGATCGGACATCGAATTATTAGATCGCGATATCTCCGAAATCCTTCGACGATAACATTTTCTAGTTGAACCAATCTGTAGTAAAAAAAACTTTGCCGTCCATTTGGTAATAATAAATAAATTTGTGTAGAATATGAGAAATCATAGATCGAATATCACATTTTGAAATATCTTCTAAAATGTCCACGAACTTTGGTCACCCCTTCAAAATGTATGCATTGCGCGATCATGCAAAATTGGTCAGTGATTTTTATGAACAAATTGAAATTCAAACCTTTATCGCTCGTGATCCTGAAGGTAAAACTCAATAAATGAGGTACGTGTCATATGAAAGAGCAGGATTTTCTCCATATTCCTCAAAGGGGCTCTCCCCAAAATTCTACAAATATCTTGATCAAAACAGCGATTTAAACATTGTTTCCATTATAAATAGGAGATTTACCAATTTCACGGTAGTAACATCCCGATGGATATATCCATGCGCTTATTTTTCTCTAGTCCCAAGGGATCACGAACAGTTACTGTACAGTTTGAAAATACTCCCCGCTTATATTGTGCTGTGCAGCTTTTAAGCAAAAATTATAACTCGGCATGTACCACTTTTTTGTCCATTCTGACCAAAATGCTTATTGAATATTGACTAGATTTGGGGGGGGGGGGCTGTATCTTTTGAAAGAAACATCGGTGAGTCTTGAAATGTGTAGTTCTGAGTAAATGATTTTTCCAAATATCCAACCATAATGGTGACAAACGATCCAAAAGGGAAAATTGAAAAATCGTCTAGACACCCTAATCCTAGCTCCAAAATTTGCCACTTTCCTGAAGAGCCCCCCCCCCCCCCCCCCCCCCCCAGGCTTATGTAGGGCTAATCGTTAGGAAAATATCTACGCGCTTTGTTTTTCGTTAGCCCCAAGGGATCACACGCGATAACAGTTTGAAAATACCCTTCCCCCATTTTTTGGATCAGCTAATTAGGGAGGCGTGCGTTCCGTCCGTTCAGTCCAAACTCCAAACCATTGTGACAATTTTCCATTTTGGATTGTTTTATCATCATCATGGTTGGCTACCGGTAATTGAAAAAATCAACTAGACTCAGAAGAACACATTTCAAAATTTCAAGGTTCACCAATGTTTCTATCCAAAGATACAGCCCCCCAAAAAAAGTGGTATGATTTTGCTCAACAGCTGCACAGCACGATATGCAAAGCGTGGGGGTAAGGGTATTTTCAAACTGTAACTGCTAGTGATCCCTTGGGACTAGAGAAAAAATAAGCGCAAGGATACAGTATATTCCTTACAGCTGGCCCAACTTATCCGTCGGGGGCTCACTTCATGAATTGGATAAATCTCTGAGTTACCATGGAAAGTTGGAAACAATGTTTAAATCGCAGAGTCAAGCACCTTGGCTTTGGGGAATATGGAGAAAAACCGGCTCTTTCAGTAGACACCTCACTTATTGAGTATCACCTTCAGGATCACAAGCAGTATTGGTTTGAACCTGAATTTGGTAATAAAAACAATGACCAATTTGCATTAGCGCTCAATGCACATGGACTGCATAGGGATGTGTGCAATCTCTATGGGAAGGATTTTAGCACACAAAACCGAGTGTGCGATCAGACACCCTACAAATATGAATATTCATGATATAATAACTGTACAACTACAAGTTGGAACCATTTCTTTAACTGAATTTAAGGCGAAGGCATCATATTTATAGGAGAAGCACTCGCATTAATTGTCTTGTTTATTTTGATTTTCTTCCTTTTTGTTCAGGTTGGCCCATTAAACTACATATTAATAATGGCTGAAGATCCACCCCTCCTCGGGCTCAGTGTGTTTCAGGACGGAGAAGCAAAGATCCGACACTTCCTCTCAGATTTTGAATCCAAGCACATGAAATGGCTGGAAGAGATCTTGATAGAAGCCAAGATGCATTTTGGAAGGTAGGCCTTTTACACCTGTTTCACAAAGCCTTTTTTCAATGACAAATGACAAATCTGCTGATAACCAATCAGAAGCAAGGATTTCAGTAGCTTAGGCTATAACAAAATCTGTTATTTGTCACTGATGGCAATTTCCTGGCCCCCTGTTTCATAAAACTTTCTAGTATCAATACCAAGTGCAAACATGTTGTGACAAATTTGCTGGATCATCCAATTATCCAATCAAATGCAAGGATTTCAGTAGCTGAAAACGGTTCTTGGAATGTGTTACGGATAAAACGTTTTGTGAAACACGACCCTGAAGCAGATAAAGAATCATGACTGAGATGACTATTGAAGAGTGTTCAATCAATCACAGGTACATGTACTTGTGATTTTTTTTCTCCGTCAAGTGCATCTTTTAAAACACCCAATTTTCATGATTATTTCATTATGATTTTCATATGAATACAGGGGTGTATTGAAAAAGTAGTTACTCAAAATGATAATCTATATTCCAAGGCCTGATATTTCGACAAAATGCGAAATTCAACCATTCTTTGTGGTCCGATGTGTCACCTGGTTTTTTATTCTTGTTTCCTCTTTCCAGGGATGACATTCCTCTTTTACCGAAGACTCCTGGAGTCAAGAATAGAGCACGTAAAGGTCGCGTGATAGTTCGCAAGAGTTCAATTGTTCCAATCCATGAAGATACTGACGATATACCAGCTAAAAGGTAAGTGGTTATTCAAAGCTCTCTTGCTTTTTTAATTTGATTATGAAATTGTAATTCCCTACTTTGAGACTATGGAGATAATTAAGCAAGATAATGCAAATAGTGAAAGAAATAAAAGACGTGCATGTACATACTGTACAACATGCTTGGCCATTTATGAGTCATTTTCAGCAGGGATTCAATTTTTTTGGAAGGGAAAATTACTTCTAACCTGCATTTTGCTTTCAAAAGCTTTATTGTGAAGGGCAAACATTGATTCTACAAATTATTGATAGAGGATTATTACATTTACAAATAGTCTAGTCTAGAGGTCCGAAAATATGACATAAATCACACAATACAGTGGAAACTCGTTATAACGAGGTCCTTGAGACCAAGGAAATTACCTTGTTATATCAGGGTAAAAAAACAAAAGAATATAAAGAGCCTGGAACAGCGAGCACCTTGTTATAAAGGAGCTCTTTATACTGAGATTCCGCTGTATAGCTACAGTATACCTTTTTAAATTGGACTAAATGGATGGAACTTATGGGGAATTTTTTTTTTTTGGGGGGGGGGGGCTACTTTTCAAGCTTGCTTGCATAAAAATAACACTATTTAATTTGTTTTGCATTGAAGTCTATGTTTAAAACAAAAATTGGGGGCTCTTTTATGACTTTCGAGGGCAAGTTTGCCCTGAGCCCCTGTGTATTTTTTTCCCTGATTGAACTATTTTTCATGAATTTATATCTCACCTGCAGAAGTCGGACTTCAGCCCGTCAATCAACCAAGCGTCAGTCATGTATGTCAGAGTTCCACAAGGATGCCATCAGGAGCGCTGCTCTGATGAGTCCTCCCACTGCCACACCTCCGCGTAAGAGGGTCAAAGAAGAGATTCTGTCCCCTGTGAATGCTGCAGTAGAAACAACATCCGCACCAACACCTCCCTCGGTTACAGCCAAGGAAGAGGTCGTTGAACCTGAAATTGTTGCACTGGCCGAGGCATCACCGCCGGCAAAACAGTCCCGAGCAACAAGAGCTTCGAATGCTGCAGTAGAAACAACGTCAGCACCAACACCTCCCTCGGTGACTGTCCAGGAAGAGGTTGTTGAACGGGAAATTGTTGCACCGGCTGAGGCGTCACCACCGGCCAAACGGTCACGAGCAACAAGAGCTTCGACAAGAGCCTCGACAGCCAGGACGGCATCCAAGCAAGGACCAAAGACTCGAATCACTGCAACGAAAGGAAGAGGGTCGAAGAAGAAAAGCAGCACAGAGGCACAAACATCACAAGAGGAAAGTGCCACTTCAGCAAAGGAGACGGAAGCAACCGTTAAAGTTGAAAAGGCTGCACCTCCTCCAGTCAAGGTTAAGCCGGTGCGGGCTTCAACCAGAGGGGCTACTCGCACAGCGACAAGCATACGTCAGTCAACACGTAGCAGACTTGTACAGAATGTTAGCCAGTCTCCAGCGTCAAGCAGTCCACATGTACGGGCGGAGGCGCCGGGTTCTGTTCGTGGAAAGAGGTTATGCAGCAAACTGGCTCGTACTCCCCAGACACCTTCAACGCCAGGGGCGTCACGCTACAAAGACCACGTGAAGCGCCTCGTCCAGCTCCATGAGACGGAGATCGCCAAGAAACATACCGCAGAGGAAGCTAGCTCTCCCAAACGACCCAGACTGGGTCAAGCTCCATGTAGCCCTAAGACCCCTAAGGCTAAAACAGCGGCAGCCTCAGGTAGTCCCTTCCGCAGCAGCCCCATCCTAAGCCTCAAGGTCAGCTCCAAAGCTACAGTCCCCAAGGAGAAACCAGTCCGGAAGAATGCTCAAGAAGGAACCAAAGCTAAGGCTGTTCTTGGTGAAAAGAAGGCCAAAGAGGTCACTGCGTTCTTCTCAAGTCTCACCTGCAGAGCTGTCGAGGCAAACCCTCCCGCTGAAACTCCCCAGCCGGAGACTTCAGAGACCTCACAGTCTCCGCAGGAGAAGGAAACGGTATCGGACGCTCCCACCAAAGCAATCATCAAGGACGATCATCGATCAGATGATGACGATGATCAAGCTGATCCAGTCGCTGCAGCAGACGACACAGCCCTTTCCCAAGACTCCCTCGAGGAATCCCCTGAAAGTCAAGATGAAACTGACAGCCAATCTTTCACGCTAGCCCTCTCCAAGTCAATATCCTCATCATCTGGAATGGAGGAAGATAGCCTCATGGAGGAAAAGGCGATCCCTGCAAGGAGAAGCATGAGAAAATCCACTCGGCGATCGTCAATAGCCATGAGCCAGTCTAAACGCAGGACGTCAACATACCTGCGTATGCATCCGGGAAGACAGGTAAGTTAGTGTCGCTCATATTCAGGTCAACTTTTTCAAACAATTATTTTCTTACAGTTCTTGCCTTCTTTATTTTGCCTCATGAATCTAGTTCCTTATTTGAAATGAATCATGACATAATTAATTACACCATTTCTACAATTGTCGTCTCATTTTGTCACTTCTGATATTCATCATGAGCTTTTTTGATTCAATAGAAACTGGGTTGCAATTTGTAAAACCAAGGAATTAGAAAAGGCCTACAAATTTGTTTACACTCATCGGAAGTTAATTTGTGATGGATAGGATTTGTGAATTTGTACGCAAAAGATTGAGATACATGTAAGCTATCAACAATTATTTGTGCGCGATTAACTACAGCAATAGTCCTTATCACTTTAGATTATTTAGTGATTGATACTGTGACTGATAACGAATTTTATCTAATACAATGGTTGCTTCGGAAATGAATCCCGAGTCTGATTAATCCATCATCACTTTATTTCTCCCGTGTAGTCTTTGAGAAGGTCGAGTACTAGACTATCCAAGCGTCTTTCAATGGCCGTTCATCCGATGGAGCGAGACTCTCTGGAACCAACGGTAGAGGAGCCATTGGCTGTCAGGAAGAGTCCAAGGATAGAAGCTCAGGCAGATGAGAAGAACACATCCAGCAGTAGTCCAGGGTATGGACGACAACTTCATTAATATAATAATAATCACAATACAGTCAAACCTGTCTATCGCGACCGCCCAAGGGAAACACAAAAAGTGGCTTTTGTAGACAGGTTCCTAATAGTACATGATTCAATGAGAAACCATTTTCAAGGGAAACAACAAATGTGGCCTTTGTAGTCAGGTGGTTTGACTATACCATCGAACCGGCTTTAGAGACCACCTGTCTACAAAGACCACATTTTTTGTTTCCCTTGAAAATGGTTTCTCATTGAAACATGTACTAAAGGAACCTGTACATAAAGACCACCTGCCTATAAAGAGCCTTTTCAAGATTTGTACAGTATGTCACTTTGGAAGCACTAACAGATGAAAGAGAGACATGTTCAGAAGTAGTACAGTTTATGTTGAATGAGGTCATTGTAAGCTGTACTCGATTCTCTGGGGATCTTTAGCTTAGATACGGTTAATCCAGAAGTTGTTATGCCATGAAAGTTTAACAAATTGTGAACAGTCATTTTATTATCGAAGACACAGTCACATTTATCTTATTTACTACCCATAAAAACTCCACCAGGTAATTCCACAAAAAATTCCAACAACAATTTCACCAGAAAAATGGGGGAGGGGTATAAAATTACTGCATGTCACTTTGTACTAATTCTGCAAAATTCTGTGATATCTTCTTGAATATTCAGGTCCAGTCCATCTAGCTACGGTTCCTCTAGCTGTGAGTCGGATGATATCATCGACAAGACTCCATCACCAGAATGCCCTCCATCTAAGGTAAGTCTCAGTGAATTCAATTCAATCAATATATTTGTGTTTCCAACAAAACATTGCAAATCAGTCATAAACATTTGCAACAAATGTAGAAATACATATTTGGAAACAGAGAGGTCCACTAAAAAGCAATGCTTGTTCAAGTGTGAACACCTCAAATGGTACTTAAGAATAATGAGTAATTATTTTAACAAGTCCGTTACTACAAAAGGAACTACGAAAAAGGGGGATGCCAACAGAGATGAGAACGAGACAAGACAGTACTTTACATAAACAAAGATAGAAGAACGGTCATAATACTAAGAGTAGACAATGCCAAAAAAGAAGTGAGAGATTGGTGGTTCAGAAAATAAAACAAAATGATGAGCTTTGCATGTGGGGTTGAGAAGAAGATGAGGAAAGAGAAATGCGCATTAGAAAGGAGATGAGCATGAGAAGGCACAATATAATCAAATTACATGTGTACACTACAGGCCGCCATCCATTTCCAGCCTAACCGCTCACGATGGTGGTCTCCTGCGTTCCAAATTACCTCTCTAATTTATTGAAAATATTTCATATTTCTTATGTTATTGTATGCTTCGTACATGTTTATCGAATGATATAATTGTACATGATTTTTCATTTAATTACTTTTGTAAACATTGTATTCATTGTATTTGTTATTGTTCGAAATTTTGTACTTTGACTTTGAATTTGTATATTTTTGAACGCAGAAATAAAATCAATCAAACAAACATGTAGCAAACTTCGGTACCAACCCTTGATCATGGCAAGATCATGATGCAATATATCCGATCAGGTGTAGGAAGGAAGGCCTGTGGGCCATGGACATTTAATTGCTCTGTTCCTTACCCGGGCCACCTGGTCGGGCGTGCAAGTGTCAAATTATTGTATTCATTCACTATATGGGGCCAGTCACCACGAAATGAGTCCAGTGTCGCATTAGGCTCAATCGTAGTAATAGCGATGTATAGTGTGTATGTACTAAAAATTGACACACCTTCCACATTTAAGATTTTTCCAAAAATCGACTTATTAATGTCTTGTAGTTTATGTCCCCAGAGCTTAGGTCACGAAAATATCTCCTAACATTTTTTGGCAAATAATATACATGTAGGCTATGTAATCTGAAATTATCACAAAAATGATGCATTTTTAAAAACTGGGTAATCCCATTGTTTATAAAGTCCAATTAGGTTTTTGTTCATATTTCTGGATATAATTTATCAATTTTAATGTGTGACCCCTTAATTTAAAGCTTACTTAATGTAGATTCATATAATACTTAAAAACAGGAATAAAATTTTTGACCAACTGGACTCATTTCGTGGTGACAGGCCCCATATGTCCTATGCACATTGTATATTATGTCCTGATTTTGTTTCTTTTGAAAGTGCCAAATAAGTTGTTTTTTTAAATAATAATAATATACTGTAGTACTTACGAAAAACTCTGATAAGAGTTGTGTTTGCAAAGTCTCACATTTTTGGGGCACTTTATTATGACTATCATCAGGAACTTGCATGTAGCAAGGCTTGTTTCCATTGCAACTGGTATAAAAGCAGCATAATGTATCAGAGGCAGTGTAAAAGATATCCTCTTTTACATGTATATCTTATGTTTGCTAATTTCACTTTAAATTTGTTCTCTTGTTATTACTCTGTTTAGTTTACTTGTATCAATGTGGTAAAGCGCTTTGATATAAATGTCTCGAAAAGCGCTATATGAATAAAAGTTATTTTTATTATTATCTTTTTGTAGAAAAAATTTCACATATTCAGAATATTAAATTAAGGTGTACAGGAAATATGAGGTGGAAGTTTGTGTGTTTCTTTGTGGTAAAATTTGATCTTTTCCTCGGTACTATTCAGATTTCTGGAACTAACTATTGCCTATTTATCTTTTGTTCTCTATTTCCTCCCAAGGTGATTCGTCCTCATCCCAAGTCATTCCTTAATGTACTGAATGCTGGCAAGAAGAAGAAGCTAGTCTGTCCGGGTACGCCTCAGTCGGGTAGCGTTGTTACGTCTTTCATACAGAGGAATACACCACAAAAGAGAACCTTCAAGGTATGTAGACTTTTGTTCTTTTGCTTCATCAACCCCATCCCTCCTCCCCCCGCCCCCCCCCCCTTCTCCCCCCGCCCCCCCCCCCCCCCTTCTCCTCGCTCTCAATCTCTCTGTCTCTCTGTCTCTCCATCTTTCGCTTACTCTCTCTCTCCACCTCTTACTCTGTCTGTCTGTCTCTCTCTCTCTCTCTCTTACTCTCTGCCTGTCTGTCTCTCCCTCTCTCTCTCTCTCTTTCCCTCGTTCTCCCCCTCTATCCCTTCCTCTCCCACTCTATCCCTTCCTCTCCTCATCTTTCTCTCTCTCTCTCTCTCTCTCTCTCTCTCTCTCTGTTCTCCCTCCTTGCATACTTTATTATGCCTCCGTTACGAAGTAGCCGGAGGCATTATGTTTTCGGGTTGTCCGTCCGTACGTCCCGTTCTCGTGATCGCATTATCTGAAGAACCGATTGATGGATTCCTGCCAAACTTTTGTCATGTATGTATCTTGCAGAGCCTATGAACTGATTAGATTTTGGGGTCACGAGGTCAAAGGTCAAAGGTCACAGGGCTCATTATGTATGCAAAAACAGCTTGTGATCGCGTTATCTCAAGAACCGATTGATGGATTCCTGCCAAACTTTGGTCAAGAATGTAACTTGCAGAGCCGATGAACTGATTAGATTTTCGGGTCACGAGGTCAAAGGTCACAGGGCTCATTATGTATGCAAAAACAGCTTGTGATCGCGTTATCTCAAGAACCGATTGATGGATTCCTGCCAAACTTTGGTCATGTATGTATCTTGCAGAGCCGATGAACTGATTAGATTTTGGGGTCATGAGGTCAATGTCAAAGGTCATGTGGCTCATTATGTATGCAAAAATAGCTTGTGATCGCATTATCATTAGAACAGATTGATGGATTCCTGCCAAACTTAGATCATGTATGTATCTTTCAGAGCCAATGAACTGAGTAGATTCTTGGGTCATGAGGTCAAAGGTCAAATGTCATGGGCTCATATATGTATATGAAAAATTGATTGTAATCACGATATTCTGAGAACCTGTTAATGGATTACAATGAAACTTGAATTTGATTTTTTTTTTTTCTGTTTTGGTTTGTAAACTTGCTCTATGACGGAGGCATCATTTTCGACTGTGCGCAGTCAAAGTTCCATCTAGTTTATGTCTGTTTTTATTTGTATTTCTCTGAGACAGTACTAGGTTTATTCCCTTGCCACCCTTCACCCAGGTGAACTAAATGGGTCACCCAGTAGAAAATATATTCCATGAATGCATAGGTGCCTTATGGCGTATCCAGACACCAATCCCCAGACACCCACCCCCCTGATAACCACCCCCAGTCAACTACCCCATAGGACAACCACCCCCAGTCAACTACCCCATAGGATAGTTGTTCAGGGGGTAGTAGTCCTAGGGTGTAGTTGACTGGGGATGGTTATCCGGGGGGTAGGTGTCCTAGAACCGCCTTATAGGTAAACCCAGGGTAATCATTTTTCTATTCAGTTCCATATCCTAAAGCAGGCCTGATAAAAACCTGTTTTAAATCGGTTTCCCGATTTTTTTTTATTTTTCCAGATTTTTTCCCCGATTTTTTTTCTTCTTCCCAATTAAAAAAAAAATCCAGATTTTTTTTCTTTTTTTTTTTTTTTTTTTTACCATTTTTTTTTCTTCTTTCCTATTTTACCCTGATTTTCCTGATTTCCCTCTTATTATCTCTATTCTTCCCTATTTTATCCCCAATTTTCCTCCTCGAAAGGGGGAATGTTGTTAGATGCCATTTATTCCCCGCGAATCCTCTTTTTTTTTTTTTACTCAAAGGGGGCGTGGTTGAGGGGAAAACAAAAAACCTATTTTATTTTTAGTGCTCACTATCACCCCTGTAAAGGTAAGGTGCCTTGTAAAAGTTGAATTAGTTTTAGTGTAAAGATCCTTCTGTTCAATCGTACAAGTTACAAGTGTAAGATAAAGAGGAAGCCTGATGGAACTATATGAATTTATTTCATCTGATATTAGGAGCAACAACAAGAAAGGAAAGCACTGTTAGTGGAGAAACAGAAGAAGGAGGAGAATATCAAGAAGAAGATGATTGAAGATAGACGGAAGCAATTACAAGATCAAAAGAGGTAATATTATTTTTAACAAATTGCCATGCCAACCAGTAGGATTAAATTGTATTTAGTACGATAATAAGAGTGAAATACAATAGTACAATATCACCTCTTAAAATACGATATTTAAAAAAAAAACATAAAAACTGTGGAATCGCATAGAAACATGTACAAGTAAACCCCCGCAACCCCAACAAAAACTTTGCTTTACAATTTTCTCTTTAAATGTTAATGAAAGAGCAAACATTTTACTTGACTGTACTTACCAGTAAAACATTTTTCTGAAATTTTACTGGCCCGGGGCCAACGGATCATTGGTAGTGTCGAGTTTTCGTGAAAATCTTTCTCCCCAAAATCTGATTTTTTTTTTTTTAGGATACTTCGTCTTTTTTTTGTGTGTCAAGAGGTTGGCATCTCTGTGTTTACCACAAACTAGTCCCAGCATTTTGCCAGTTTTCACATCACCTGGGTTCAGTGTGGTGATTGTAGATCAATGTCTTGCCAAAGGACATTAGTGCCGCGGCGGGACTCGAACCGCGGACCTTGTGATCGACAGTCCGACGACGTATCCACTCGACCACGACACCTCTACTGTACAGATGATATGCTGATGCAGAACAATTGCAAAGAACTAGTGAGAGAGAGAGTGAGACTGAAGGAAAGAAAGGAGATAGAGAGAGTGTTACAGCTTGTTCAGAATATGGCGCTGTAAACCGGTGCAAAAAAAAACACCAGTTTTTTAAGGTGTAAATGAAGAGGGATGAAAGATAGAGGCAGGATTATGAAGTGAACGATCGGTGAGCAGGAACATTTTATGTTTATATCGCTAATTTTTTTTTTTTTTTTTGACAGAACGCGAGAGGATAGAATGAGAAGGGCTAAAGAGACCAGAGCTCTACAAGAGGAGGAGAAGAAGGAGAGGAACCAAAAGATGCAGGAACGTGAGGAACATAAACAGGTTAGCAAAACCATCAACACTTTTATTCTAGAACTTTTACCACCCCTCGAGGAGAAATTTTAGTTAGTTTAACCTGACTGCTAAGAAAGCCTTTGTATGCTGTTACTATAAAGCGTCCAGGGGACAGATGGTTTTAATTCCTCTCCGAGGGACTTGGTAATGAGGATTGATAGCTTACCAAAGGTCACTGGCGCATTAACTTGGTTTCGAACCTGAGACCTGGTTACGAGACCACTGCTCTACCACTGAGCCATTGCACCTCAATTTTTAAAAATATTTTTGTCATTCTCTTTATGTTAGTGTGGAGAGTATCATAGAAAAGTTGTCCTCTGAAAAGGATGACTCTTCAAAAGCTCAAATGCCCTCATATTTAAAATATGACAAGTATACAGCTAAAGGTTGTGAACCGCACCGTCATGCCACATGTATGTGTTGTCCCATATATACATTTCTGTGTACAGTGCATAACTAGGCCAATTTCTTATCATTTGAATGGTTCCCGAAACCTTGCTGTATATCTATATGCCAATATTTATCTGTTGCATGATCAACCTTTTCTAATCACTTCCACATAGTTTCTTTTACCGTGCAATCACATGACCAGATCCAAAGTTTATCTTTAAATATATTCCTCGCTACCTCTGTAAATGCCGTCTTACACAACTATGTTGACAAACACAACCATTGCAAATGGTTTAATGTGTTATAAAAGAATAGTTCTACATGATGAATTTAACTTCAAAATACTGAAAATGAAATAGTGATGCAATTTTTATGTTTCTAACAGCACATTAGCTATCTGTGTCATAACATTCATATCATTCATATAATTTGCTCTTTGCAATTAAGGTCAAACAGCTTTTAATCATCAAATGCATCAGATCCATTGCTGTTTTTCTTACCCACCTCTTTATATTTGCTTTCTCATTCACGCGTACAAACCAGCAATTAAAAAAAATGCATGTCCCTCTTCTTCCCCTGCTCCAATCACTCCCAAATCATGTTTCATATACTTGAGCCCCGTTGCACAAAAGTTACCATTGATGGTAACTTTGCCATCGATGGTAACTACCATGGAAACCTTGATTTGATTGGCTGTTGAGCCCTGTTACCATGGTAGTTGCCATTGATGGCAGAGTTACCATCAATGGTAGGTTTTATGCTACAGGGCCCAGGAATTCAGATGCAATATGGTTTTGAAAAGCATTTTCAAATACATTTTATGACTAATATTTTATTAATAAATTACATGGTTAATCCCCTTGTGGACCATCCTGTTTTCTTTACAATCAGTGGACAAATTACTTGCTTTGGTAAGCTTCCGACCTATGGCGCTTGCTGTGCGCTGTTGCTGATGCAGTACAGTGATATTGTAGAATGGAATCCTACTCACTTCACCATCTTCACTATACATGTACAGAGAAAAAAATTGATAGAATCCTTTGAAAATAGCATATAAAACTCAAAATGCATTTCCCTCGTTACAACAGACCCTCACGGAGAAACAGAAGGAAGAGAGAAAGAAGGATGAAGAGCAGAGAGGGAAGATATATGAGAAGAAGAAGGCCGAAGCGGAGGAGAGGAGGAAGCAAGAGATGGAGTCCAAGCTGAGGAAAATAAAAGAACAGGTGAAGAAAAATCAGCAATTCCGGACCGGGGCAAAGCAAAAACAACAGAAATTGTCAAATTTTGGAACAAGCATTCCATTTGACTATAACCTTGGTAGTTATCCAGTGCTGGAATTACTCAATCACGCAGACCATTTGAACTTCCTTTGTTACATGGACTTTCATCAACCTTTTGATTCATTTTCCCTAATGTCATTTCTTTTTCATGCTCCATTAGTCAATGGCTCCATGCTGGCATGAAATACAAACGATTTATTAGCAAAGTCACCCCCATTTTTGCTTGAATGCATGTTGATTGAAGTGAGACCTTCAGGGAATAAATCATTGCAAAGCACCTACAAGGAAGCATTGCAGACTTTTATCTTATAGTATTTTATGTTTCTATCCTTCCTTCCTCCTCCCCCACCCCCCCCTCTCTCTCTCTCTCTCTCTCTCTCTCTCTCTCTCCACCCCCTCCCCTTTCTGTCTTTCTCTCCCTCTATATCTTTCATTCTGTCTCTCCCCCTCTCTCTCTCTCTACCTCCCTCCCTACCTCCCTCCCCTCTCACTCTATCTTTATATCTGTCTATGTCTTACATCTCCCCATGTCTCACCCCGTTAACCATCTCCTCTCTTCTCTTCTCTCCCTTACTACACAGGAAGAGGAGAAGCGTCGCCACCAGCACCTGATAGACCGGAAGCGGGAGTACGATGAGCAGGAGAGGCAGCGCCGTGCCGAGGAGCAGAGGCAGCAGGCAGAGCAGCTGCGTCTCAAGCAAGAGAAAATCAGGCTGGAGGAGATCATGAAGAAGAAAGAACAAACCTTCATCAGGGAGAAAGAGCAGCAGAAACTCAAAGAAGAAAAGTGAGAATCTTGTTTTACATGCCTGATAATAATAATAATAATAATAATAATCTTTTAAAGTCCACTCCAAATTTGATTAAGTTAAACCGAAAATGGATTTAAGCGATATCCCGATTTTGTTTTATTTATTTCTCCGATTTTTTTTTAGTGCTCACTATCAACCCCTGTGTTTTAGTACACTCCAAAACATTAGACCTGAAAATATCAGGGTAAAAGTTTTTCAGTGATGAAATCAATTTATATGCATTCAGGTAAATCCCTGCATATTTTTCCCTAAGGTTGAGAAACCAAAGCAAGTTTCTTGATTTGAAAATGTATCAGAATCTATTTTTTTCCACATGAATTGTTAAAAGTTCTTCAGAAAACATGGCAAAGTGAGATGAGAAAAGTGTATTGTGTGCTACATCAAGATCTTTGTTTATTTTTAGATGCAGCATTGCGTAGAAATCCTTTCTTTTTATACCCACAATAATGATAAAGCCTTGCTCTGATAGATATAATCATGGACATTCTGTTGCTTTGTTGTTGCCTGTTTGTATACCAAGGGTCAAATTTCAATTGTTAGCAGATTATTGAACTTAATATTTTAAAATTTAGTTGCAGCTTCTGTTCTGTACTGTCTTCTATTTATGTAGTCGACACTTTTATCGATATGTTACAATCTGATATACTCTCTGACGTGTTACAATGTTAGATTCCTTCATGAACTATATGAACTTTGACCTCTTAGGGAGAGAGAGCGCAAGGAGCAGGATAGAAGGAGACAGCAAGAAGCCGAGCAGAGAGAGAGGGAGAGGAAAGCCAAAGAGGAGACTGAGAGACAACGCAAGATAGCTGCAGAGAGAGCGCTCAGGGAAAAACAAAGAAAAGAGGTTAGGATCATTCTGACCATGCCGATAGCTCTCCGTATGTCAATTTTGGCATTTTTGCTTGAAGAAAGCGTGTTTTTAGACTCTAATGTATACACACAGTACTCATATGTTTTACACTTGCACTGTAGGTTGCCATCGTTAGAATTTGAGGAGCAAATAACTCCTCAACAGCCGTGTTTTGCTAGTAACTTCCCTTTTATATCTAAAATCAAAGAAATCTGACCAGATATAATTGAGGGATTACCACAACGTAAATCAGCTTTAAAGCCTATCTGCACTAGTTTGACCAGGAGGGACTAGACCACCCTGCAAGGTCACTGACAAGTGATTATCTCATCGAATCAACTCTCAATTAACATAAGATAAAGGGGATCATGGGAGACCAACAGGTACCACTTAGGGATTGTTTGCTATATAGAGGGCGCAAGTAGCTACAAGCAGTGCAGTCCCGTCTTGAAAGAAAATTGTTATTCATTTCATATTCATATGTAGAGCTAGAGGTGCCGTAGTCGAGTGGTTAACTCGCCGGACTGTCGATCACTAGGTCCGCGGTTAGAGACCCGCCACGGCACTTATGTCCTTTGGCAAGACATTGATCTACATTTGCCACACTCAAACCAGGTGATGTAAATGGGTACCTGGCAGTTATTAATTCTTTGAAATGCTAGAGCGTCGCAATGGCAGCACAGCTAAAGCCGGGGTAATAATCTCCAAGTTTGAAAGCACTTAGTGATTCTAATAAGCGCTCTATAAAAACTAAGTATTATTATTATTTCATACTTTATTTGTTTTTGCAGGAGGAGACTCACATCAAGGGTGTAATGGAGAAGGAGAAAGCCAAACAACAGGAGCACGAGAGACTCAAGGCAAACATCCTCAAACAGAATACTTCACTCAACCAGCAGCACAACACCAGCGTTACACACAACTCTACCTTCAACAAGGACAAGGTGGAGAGCTCGCCGCAGTCGTATGATCTTACACCACAGAGGTATGGATAAGTCTCCCCCTCTCTCTCTCTCTCTCTCTCTCTATCTCTCTCTCTCTCTCTCTCTCTCTCTCTATCTCTATCTCTCTCTCTATCTCTCTCTTTTTTTAAACTACATTAATTAAGGGCCCTTGTAATTTTCAATTCAGTATTTTTTCATGATTAAGCTGAAACTGGTCGCTTACTTACAAGCGTACACATGCTTTCATAGCAGTCTGGTACAAACCAAACCTAATCTCCTGGGCAAGGTTTTTTTTGTAATTTTCAAATCAGTATTTTGTCATGTTTAAGAAAACATATCCTTCTGATGCCATCTTTTCATAAATAAGCTGAAATTTCCACATATTTGAATCATCTGAAATATAATCTTTCACTCATTTACATGTTTCGAGGGGTTTTGTAATTTTCAAATCAGTATTTTATAATGTTTGAAAGCTGATA
>JAVYIG010006595.1:0-115151 GCA_035222895.1 Strongylocentrotus droebachiensis
AAGGACGTTCATGCCTCGTGTGTTAGTAATAAAGTGTTGATCCGTACGCTACAAGCAATTAAGTCGCGGATTTGTCGTGGGTCGTGCCTGGGGCTACCATGATGCATCGCAAGAGCTCCCCCGGATGTAGCACACCTGCCACAGGTGAAGGATCCGCTTCTAATCTCCCTTATTGATTCAAGCCTTTTCATTACGCCATCTCCCCAGTGGGTCACACTTCATCTCTCTGTCTTTCTTTCTTTCTCTCTCTTTCTTTCTCCCCAGCCCCCCTCTCACCCTGTCTCTCTCTGCCTCTCTCTGTCTCTCCCCCTCTCTCTCTCTCTCTCTCTCTCTCTCTCTCTTTGAGTGTGTGTGTGTCTGTCTTTTGGTCTGTCTCTTTCTCTATATCTCCCTCTCGGTGTAGAATTCATTGAGATGAAAGGATTGATATGGAGATTATTCTGGGCTTATCTGATTTATCTGCTTTTCGTTTGTGTGTGTGTCTCTCTCTGTCTCTCTGTTTTTCCCTCCGTCTCTATCCCTCTCTCTCTCTCTCTCCCTCTCTCTCTCTATAATCGCTGTCCTGTCTGTTTCTCTGTTTCACTCTCTCTGCGAGGAAGTCATGGATGTGAGAGCATTGATTGTAGGTCCATGATTGAATGATGTAAGGATGAAGGACGATTTATCTCTCCCCCCCCCTCTCTCTCTCCGTGTAGAATTCATGGAGATAAGAGCATTGATTTTGAATAAGCTGGATGAAGGATGATGCTAGGTCTTGCTGTAATATGGAGATCATTATAGGCTTATCCTGGATGAAGCAAAGGCAGTATTTTTTTTAAAACCTCGTCTTAAGGTCAATGTCACTAAGTATCACAGCATAATAGATCATGATACTACACTCCTTTGCTCTCGATTTGTTATACTTAAGCAAAATAATGACAACAGAATATTATATATACTAAGATCGACAAGAGGATAAGGCCACGCTTGTTTCAATATACTCACTGAATGAAATTTGACACAATGTAATGATCCTTTTTTTGTCACGGCCGATCAAAAAATGCTTGTCAATGTCAAATATTTATATTCTTTAAAAATGTAAACGACTATACAAAGGCTTTTGTGTGAAGAAGAAAAAATGTCACACAATGTCATATTTACATGTCCATGTGTAAATAGTAAGTTTTGTTACACGTTAAAGGCTAGCAAATTTAATTTGCCGAACTGTACATCGTACGAAATATGATATTTGTGATTTTATGACATTGAGTCCGCTTGTAGGTTATCCTCACTATTTTTCTTTGACCTGTACACTAATGTATGGAAATGTTCGTGCGTACAGAGATTGTGCTCCTTGATACATGTTTGATATACATATACAGTATTCATGTACAACGACGTCAGTGAAATGAAACTCTCGTATCACGTTCTGACATGCTGGGCAAGTGCATATCCATCCTCATATAGACGGCAGCACGGAGGCATATCCCTGAATCCCTGAGGCTTTTCTGTGTCTGTATTAGTCAGACCACTCCAACGTCTTCCAACCTGAAGCATCTTGAATTGTGCAAACAATGTTTCTGAAAAATCCCGTGGTCATAATAACACGGTGCTTGCCGGAAATCGATCGTGTGTCTCATAAACCATCTATCATGAAAACCTCAGTCACACCGACGAGACCGACACCAGACGAACGATAGACCGAAAAAAAAAACTGCTGGAATACCATATGGATTTTTCAGTAATCGGTCGGTGTGGCCGGAGTCGGCTTAGAGATGTGATGAATGTATACCCTATCACATCAACGAGAACGTCACCAGACCGAAGGCCGATAGTACACACAAAAATAAAATATTTTAACAAGAGGAGTGGAAATCGACACTTTTGGAGTCATAGAAGGGATCTTTTCAATTCGGAGTTGAATCCACTCCAAAACAGAGTGACATCCAATCCAAAGTGAGGGTTTGAAAAACTATTCTAAGAGTGGATTTCACTTTGTTTGAGAGTGGATTTCCACTCCAAAACCAAGTGATCCCTATTAAATGAGAACTGATGATTCAAATAGAAGACTTCCACTCCGGTGCATTGAGACATTGAACAAGTATTCTGAATTGCCAAGATGTTGTCTGTGAGGCACATCGGTCGAGTTCGCGATGTGACCCGGTAACTCGACTCAAGGGCAATGTCATTACGCTATTGTATATCATAGAAAAATTATGTTCGAATTTACGTAATGGTGATACGTCATTATCATGTTCTCACATTTTGAAAGGCGACGCACAAGGCTAATGAAATTGCCTTTCGGTTGATTTTTTTCGAAATTAGTTGCCATGGTGTTTATTATGCCCTTGTCCCGTGTTTCTGATATTGTGACCCCATTCCTCTCGTACGCTATGTCCTCGGTTAATATGTAATAGTCATTTCAAGCAGGTGCAGCAGCAGTTCAAGGCAAGGCATTTTGTGAAGAAAGACATAGCTCAATTTGTTCGTTCTTGAATTATCTTTTGGATGCAATTGAGGTCAGAATTGTCAAAATCCTAAAGCACTGTAATCAGTAATTATAAAGTACAGAAGCTCACCGGTCATTGATTGTTGCGTCATTAATAACATCTATGTTTGGGTAATACTATATCAGAGTTAATGTTTTATTGAGGTACAGGTACGGTTAATTCTATTAAAAATCCGTGGTTAATTGAACGTTCTCAAGTGGATCCATCTATCATAATTATGTTATTAAAATATTTTGAAGAATACTAAATGAATATAATATTGCAATCTTCGTATCACACTATTGTTGATATTGTTTATTTATATTGCCATGATGTATATACATATACAGTGCGTCCCAGAAAAAACGAAACCGAGAAGTATCGATGTTCTATCATAACTTAATCACAACTATTTTTAATGAATGATACATATTTGGAAAGCTTAGAGTCTCCTCTTCCATGTGATGCTACTCAGATGATGCATATTTCACGCATACTGTGATTAAAAGCAATTTGAAGGAAGGAAACCAAAAAGACATTTGGCGGGCGGTATCTGAATTTCGAAGAAAAATTCACATTTCTAAAAAGTTGAGTTTCTGCCATTTCATATGACACCTCAATCAGGAAAAATGAGCGAGGAATAACAAAGTTCTGTTTGTTTAAAGTAGCCCTTACATTTTCATAATTTTAAAAAACGAATTCGTTTTCACTGGGTGCTTGCCGTAGCAAAAAGCAGACTTGACAAAAGACTTAACTCCGTTTCGTTGACAATCAGCCATGCATGAAGACTCTCATTTACGGCTGATTGTCAACGAAACGGAGTTAAGTCTTTTGTTAATTACGTTTATTGATACGGCAGGCAGCCAGTGAAAACGAATTCGTTTCATAAAATTATGGAAATGCAAGCACTACTTTAAACAAACAGAACTTTGTCATTCCTTGCTCATTTTTCCTGATTGAGGTGTCATATGAAAGGGCAGAAACTCAACTTTTTAGAAATGTGAATTTTTCTTCGAAATTCAGATACCGCCCGCCAAATGTCTTTTTGGTTTCCTTCCTTCAAATTGCTTTTAATCACTCATGCGTGAAATATGCATCATCTGAGTAGCATCACATGGAAGAGGAGACTCTAAGCTTTCCAAATATGTATCATTCATTAAAAATAGTTGTGATTAAGTTATGATAGAACATCGATACTTCTCGGTTTCGTTTTTTCTGGGACGCACTGTATATACAAATATATATACATGCAAGAGTTTCATAATTTCGGAAAGTTGGTCCTGATGTATTTAGTCGAATCAAATATATTTAACATTTTATTGTTCGTTGCAGTAGTCCCACATTTCACAATGCATTTTGGAGATGATGCCTTCCTCTACTTAGCAATATAAATGGCAACAATCAAGACGAACTGAGTTGATTTTTGACAAAAGAAAAAAATGAAATACTAACCGGTTATTTTCTTCATTCTAATATCTTACTTCCATTCACCTGTTTTCCTTATTATCTTCATGCAATAATCATACCTTTAAGATCCAACCTTGCCTGCCGGGAATGACACTCCCATTTCTTAGAAGATAATTATTATTTTGTTCGTCTCCGTACTCGTGGCAACAAGCCGTTTTCTACTTAAGAAATCATCGCGGTGTTAAATCGTTGAAGGTCACTGGAAGGTTGATATATAAATCAATGAAATATTCATATTGGTACAGCAACCTGTTCAATACAATTCTGATTTGGTACGATTTGTTATCCTTGACAATCTAATACAGATGTGGACTTATTTCTTTCCCGACGGCTGTCGCAGACATGCGGCGATCATCTTTCTCTTCTCGTTACCAATTTCTTGACCAATCTCTCTTTTCTCCTGTTTCTATTCGTCGTTTCTGTCGGAGCTCCCTTTTCCCCTTCTTTTTTGGCGAGTTTCCATCGGTAGCCACAATGTATACTGTTGTGAAAGTGGCTGTTAGGTTTATAAGTGAAACTAATACTTGGCTGAGGTTGATTTCGCACAATTTGCAAGAATTGTTTAGATTATATTGTAGCTTGACAGTAAGTGATACTACTACATTTTCGTTGAGAAAAACAACATCCTTTCGAAACTTTCCCTTGTTCAACGAAGAAAAAGAATTTATTCTCATGGAGTAAGGTTTCTATCTTCAGCAAATTTAAGAGAGTGATGTGTATAAGTGACGCAGTTAAGGTGCTAACTTCAGTGAGGTTAACCAGCAGCGTGCGATTGTGGTGATTTCTTGCTTTCGCTGTTTTTAGAAATTTGCTCGAAGGCGAATCCGAACTTTACCACTGCTCATTGGTTACACATTTTCCCCAGTAATCTTTAAAAACAACCACAAAACGATTACGATTAATAACAACAAAAAATTCAGGATGTGAAAAATGTTGAAAACGTGTGCTTGTATATTTTAATACGAATTTGGTAAAATGAAACTAAAGAGAACGGACACAGACAAGATAGCTCACACAAGTTAAGAGTTTACAGGTGTTTTGTATCTCCCATATTTTACTCTCTCTCTTTATCTCTCTCTCTCTCTTTCTCTCTCTCTCTCTCTACCTCTGACTAGCTCCATCCACCACTATATCTTCCTCATTATCAAATATCGCTGCCCGAAGCGGCGTACCTTGCTCGAGAATGAAAGAAAGAGGGAAATTCATCTTCCCTGACTCTCTCTTCTCTCATCAGGGGTCCGCGGGGCTTCGGTGACATCCAATACCGGTAAACGGTTCGGACCGAGGGATGTCAAGTTTAGCTACCGGTGACTCTGCTGGAAACGAGCTGTTCCTGTAACTTGATCGTGTCGAGAGCATTTAATAACCTGATGGATTCGTTAAGATGAAATGATTCGTTGGGAGATATTAATATCTGGTACATCATGTACATGGCGATCGAGCCATGTTGTAGGTAATTAACAAATATCCGCGCAGCAAAGAAAATTGTGTCAATAAAGAAAGAGAAGCGATTATAATATTGTGGTGGCAATAGTTGTGGTCGTCATAAAGTGTAAGGAGGGGGGGGGGGGGAGTATTCATAACTATCAATAACTGATCTTTGAATACAGGTGATAGGAAAGAAAAAAGACAACGTCTGAACCCAGAGAGAGAGAGAGAGAGAGAGAGAGAGAGGGAGAGGAGAAAGATTGACATCTATATCCTCCTCTTTCTCCTAGCTAGAGCTCTCTCAGAAAGCTTGTTTACCTGACCTAGCATATCAATTAACAGATGGTGCTTTTAGGTGTTCGATAATAACTAGTGGTGTGAAGGACTTAGTAATACGTGCTTCAAGAGATGGAGAGAGAGAGAAAGAGAGAGAAAGAGAGAGGTGAGGGCAGAAAGAGGGATAGAAGAAGCTAAAATAAAGGAGAAAGATAGATAGTTAGACGGAGAGAGAAGAGACAGAAAGAGACAGAAGACTAAGAGGAAGAGACAGAGAAAGAGAGCGAGAGAGAAGAAAGAAGACAGAGGAAAGACGAGATAAGATAGATGGACATCAATATCCTCCTTCTCTTCGCTCGGCCTCACTCTGAGAGCAGGCCTCCCTGACAAAGCATATCAATTATCACAGTAGTTGAGTCCTGACTTTAGAAAAATTGATGCTTTTAGGGGTTCAATGATAGTCAGTGCAGTCTTGACCTACAGTAGTAGCTGAAAATGTGTTGCAAGAAAGAGAGAGAGATAAAGAGAGAGATAGACGTTGAGAGAGAGAGAGAGAGAGAGAGAGAGAGAGAGAAAGAAATAGAGGGAGATTGGACGTCTATATCCTCCTCTCCTTACTCGACCTCACTCTGAAAGCTCGTCTAGTATAGTATAGTATATCAATTAATGCCGTATTTGGGTCATCAGTGCAGAAATAATGCTTTTAGCAGCGTTTAGGGATTTCATGCTTGCATTATCGCGATGGCGTAGTGAACTGTGCATAGTGAAAATTATATATGCCTTTATAGAAGAAAAAACAAACAATGACAGAGTAATAGAGAGAAATGGAATAAAGATAGAAGAAGAAAAAAGGTCGACGTAAAATGTAAAGCTAGAGAAAAAAAGAAAAATAAATAAGAGTGAAATGCAATGCAGATCTGGAGGGCATAGCAAAGAAATTGAGCTTGTCGGGAGAGAAACCTAAGTCCCGTATCTGTGGCGGTAATCCGGATGTGATGTGATTTTATATTTCTTCAACTAGTTACAGTAATCCCCGTATAGCCTTAGTGCAGAGAAAGTCTCTAGAAATACAGTTTAATGAACAGAACCCAATATCCCCTCATCCTAGTTGTTTATCCTTGGGCTATTTGAATGCACGATATCTCATCCTGACCCACTTTATCTGCTTTCGTTTAATAACGGTATATGTTTCATCTGGGTCTCCATATGTATAACGTTCAATAATGACAATGGATATTGTACACCTTGCATTAAACGTACGGGATACCGCACGTTACATGATCATTACCATCCCTGGGTGGGTTTAAAAAAGAATTAGGAAATCCCACGATCGGGAAAGATGACTGTTTCCCGTCTTTCAATGTGAATGATTCGTGAACATAAAGTTTTTGTTCCTTTGCACATAACTAATTCGTTTTCGTATCTGTTCGCGGAGCCTGTGGTCCCAAACGAATCCAATCTCACAGATTACAGTTCTTTATCCATCTCGACCTCTATTATTTGTCTTATATTCGTTCCTCCTCCATCGATCTGTAAATCGAGGATAATCTGTATTTGTCTTAGAGCAGGAGATTGTAATACGATAGGATTTGTGGCTTACAAGTTCCTGGGGGTGTCATCCAGAGTCTATTTCCTTCAGGAAAGATACTGTTTGTGGAACCGTGACTTTCCAAATTTACTTTTCCTCTGTAAACTAAAAATAATATCTTTGCGACGGTGACTTTTAACGGAGTTTAAGGTGGTAAGCTGATCTCTCGACGATGTTCGAAGTCTGTTGAATAAACACGAGACCCAACCCGGCCTTCCTTTCAGGCTAGCGTCTCCCGATCAGGAGCCAATCTTCTTCTTCACTCTAAGAAAAAAGGGTGCAAAAAAGGGTGCAAAATAAGAGTTTGCACCCTTTACATAAAAATGAACCCTATTGAAGGAAAAGGGGTTCAAAAAAGGGTGCAATATATGACTTTTTCACCCTTCCCACAAAAATGAACCCTAACAAACCAAAAAGGTGCAAAATAAATGTTTGCATATCGCATGCATATTCATGATTACTTTCCACGTATTCACATAAAAATACATTTATCATATGATTTGTTAAGCAAATTATGACAATGCACATCAATTATGTGATTTTTATTTTCCTTAGGCAATCATTAACCAATAGATTATTTTGTCTGATCATGTTACAATTACATTCACGTTTTAGCAATATATATATTGATTATATTTTTACTAACCAAGAAACATCATGCATGTTTAATATGTATATGTGTACGAGCAAATATCACGAGTATTCCTCGATGATGGGTGCAGGATTGCACCTTTTAAAGGGTGCAGGATTGAACCCCTTAAGGTGCTGCTATTGCATCGGTTTGCACCCCTAAAGGAGCAGGATTGAACCATTAAGGGTACTAACATGTCTCCTAAAAGGTGCATTCTGGTACCCTCCTAAAGGGTGCAGGATTTAACCCCTAAAGGTGCTGCTATTGTTGCATCGGTTTGCACCCCTAAAGGTGCAGGATTGAACCATAAAGGGTACTAACATTTCCCCCAAAAGGTTCAATCTGGCACCCTTTTGAAGGGTGCAGGATTGCACCTTTAAAAAGGGTGCAGGATTTAACCCCTAAAGGTGCTGCTATTGTTGCATCGGTTTGAACCCCTAAAGGTGCATAGTTGCACCATTTTTTCTTAGTGTGTTTAGGCTCGCTTCGTCATTATCCAACTATCTTCAAAAGCCTTTGGTAATTCAAGAGAGATTCTTTTGGATTTGGTGCCGTCATTACTGGAAACTAAAGCCATCGAGAAAAATTGCAACGCCGGAAGACATATGAAACTAAAGCGTCACTGCCTGCAAATGACTTGTTGGAAAGCCTTTTATCGTTATTGTGTATCGTATGGCATTAAAATCAAGGTGATTGTGGATAATGAAGCGGTATCGGGCGTAACAGAAGCCAGACCGGTGTTTAATCATACGAGATTGGAATAGGATATGCATTTTTTGTGATGATGTTGTAACGCTCGTTTTTTTATATAAATAGTCCTGTTTATCCGCTAGAGAAGTGAACGAATCGCAATGTCTGGCGTAAATCGGTATTATATGACGGAGAAATGAATTTCAAAGTCTAATGCCCATCGTACACGAGGCGCCCTTTCGATTGGGTTATTATTATATATACCTGCCCTAATCAATCATGCAAAGTAAATTAGCCCATTACGCCAGTTTACACTCCGCAAACTTGTATTGTATGACGTCACTTTCAAAGAACACACCAGTCGCTGACGCAGTCGTACGCCTCGTCTGCAGCCTATGCGATTTCTCTTTATTAGTCACTCAACGCCGACACAAATGACTGATAATCATTTCAAATGGTAGACTTTTCGTCGCATGGACCAATCATGAAGCAGCGACTCCGTTGTCCACTAAAACGGATATTTTCATGATTATACAGAGCAGATTATACAAAGGGGATGTCATCTGTACAATAGGATTTAAAAGCATTAGGTTTTTTAAAAACGCAATGCAATCTTTATAACATGTCTTTCATTATTTTCACACATCGTTACATAAAGTGATAGATACATTATGGTGGACGCGTGAAGGATAAAGCTCGACTGCTTTCTTTCGAACACGAGGAGTGTCTCCGCTTCCAAACACCTCTCCATTACGTTTTCTCATTTTCTGTCTGGTCGCTTAATCTTTTCCATCTCCATCAGAATCAGTTCTTCAATCTGTTCTTTCCCTTCCCTTTTAATTTACAATTTACCACATTTCCCCCTTTCTCTTTCTCTCGTTCTTTCTCTTTCTATTTTCATGCATACAGATTGAAGTTCATCTCCTTCGCAATTTCTTTTTCAGTGTCCAATATCAATACCTTTTGCATCTAAATCAATGGATTTGAATAAATATTCTCTCCTTTCCGTCTCCAGGTCTAACTGATATCTCTCTCTATTTCTTCTCTTTCTCTGTATCTGCAGTTTATGAGTTTTTCCTCACTCTGTCATTCTCTCCTCCCTTCCATCTATCTATCCGCATCCCTCCTCCGGCATGCTCCTCATTCCTCGACTCCACCTTAGGGCATCACTTCGATAAGATGAGGATGATTTGCTCTTCCTTTCTATAATAAAGTCACGTTCGAACAGGATGCCACCGTCATCCCCCACCTACCATCACCCCTAAATATCAATGGGTCCATGGACGCGCGTCGGGACGTGATCGACGTTCTACATCACCAATCTGTGGAATGTTCTTCCTCCCGTCTCGGATCGCATCACCCTGAATGTATCTATTTCGACCTCATCGCACCTGTGCACAATCTCGTCTCCACGTGCATTGCATATTCACACCTACGTAACTCTTTTGCGCTCTTTCAGAGGCAAGGATACTTTGTTCCACTTGTAGACGATGTCGTACAAAACTGCTTTTTCTTCATTCATTTAACATTTTCAGCATCTGAATGCTTCGGTTGAACGCTTTCGGTTATTAGGGACTTTTAGATTTGCGTGGACTGATACGTGTGACGTCCATTCAAGGCAGTGCATAAAAAGGACGTCGATCGTAGCAATCCACGCTGTCGTTGTGCAAATCTAAAAGTCCCTATTATTGCGATTGCTTGGTCAACTTTATCGGGTACACATGCGATTTGCAAGAGAATATCTCATGCAAAACAATCAACAGATTATTTACATCCTTCATTAGAGATCAATCCCGACGAACAGCCTCAATTCTAGCAATGTTATTGATTGTTATCATATCTACCACAACAAACAACTCCCCCATGATCCACCTTCACATACTCTTCCTGTCCTGTTAGCATCAGTATGCGATATTAGATCCCGAAAATTGATTCATAGTTCTCCGCGGCCTGATAACGATATATGCTGACGCCCGATTTGTGACGCGCCATTTAAAAACTACCCGTGCAAATCGCGAGAACGAAAACCGTTAAAGTGGTTCGGCGCTATATGCAACGATTGTTTCTACATCTTGTCAGCCAATTCCAATTTTAGAGTCACCCGACCTAGATAATCAGTTATTGGTTTTTCAAGAACTGAAGTGTCAATGTTAGAAAGACATACTGAACGACACACATTTCAAGAATATCGAAGTTAATGATTGACGATAATGGATAAAAAACAAGATCGGTCTCATACAAGAATACATTGTTTTTGCGATTACATTCATCTTGAAGTAGAGATTGACCTACAAAACTGCTATTATTGGCTACTAACTTTGTTGCGACGAATATATCATGGCAACATACTACACGGTTCGTTTATATTTCACAATCCCGTTCGTTCATAATACACTAAATAGCAGGCGATGTCGCAAAGCGGTGCGCAGTGCTATCGTCCTCTTGATCGAAAGACGCCCTGCCTCTTATTATGTTCCCGCCTTTCAGCAAGTGCTAATTTGCTCGGCACTCATCGCGGCATCTGCGCTTTGTTTTAGAGTTCACTTTTGATCACGCAGGCAGCGTTCCCTCGGGCAACTTGAATTCATATTTCCCTCCACGTCAGGCTTGATTGACACAACCAGGCCACGCGTGCTGGTTATCAAAAAGGCAACATACGATTTCAATATCCAACGATTACCGCTATTTTTATTCCACATTCCCGTGGATTCGGGTGTTGAACCCTATACCAAAAACATGAGCTATCCCGTATTTCCCTTTTCTTACTATATACTGAACGGACGGTTGCTACTGTTACATGTCATGTCTTGTTAATCCGGATGCTGAACCTTTCAAAGTAAGAGGTCAATTGTTACAGGTTTTTATACATTAATAATAATAATAATAATAATAATAATAAATTTATATAGCGCAGCTTTTATACAAAATATATTCAGCTGCGCTGGTTAAGAGCTCCTTTTTACTAAATTCTACAAATTAAATAAGATCTCTCAGTTGAACAAATAAGTTTTTAAATTGGATTTAAAAACATTGAGAGATGGAGTGCTTCGTATTTCTATTGGCAAGCTATTCCATAGTTTGGGGGCAGCAATAGCAAAAGCACGGTCCCCAAGAGTTATTTTAGTTTTGCCATGGGGAATCTGAAATAATAATTTATCTGTGGAACTGCGTAGGCTATGACTGTGTGATTGGACTTTGAGTTGGAGTAATTCTGTGATGTAATTAGGTGCTTGACCACTCAATGATTTATAGACAATTAACAATATTTTGAATGAGATCTTTGACGGACTGGCAACCAGTGGAGTTCTCTCAGAAGAGGTGTGGTTGAAGTGAATTTCGACCGACGATAGACAAGTCTTGCACATGCATTTTGGACTCTTTGTAACTTAGCTATCAGAGAATCAGGCATTCCAAACAGCATCCCGTTACAATAATCAAGCTTACTTGTGATAAGAGCATGTACAACCAATTTCATACTTTCTTGATCAAAATATTTGCGGATACGTCTGAGATTGTACAGAAGATAGTATGTTGATTTGCATATATTTTTAACATGTGTTTCCATGGTTAAATTAGTATCAAAGTATACTCCTAAATTCCTTGCTGTAACAGAGGGTATCACATTGGAGGATCCAACTCTTACACCGTCAATGCTTGTTTTTGAGATTTGTTGTGGAGTTCCTATAACCAAAAATTCACTCTTACTATCGTTTAGCTTAAAGAGAAGGTTGAGTTCTGGGAAGAGGTGAAAAATAATTTGTGAGCATTACTCATTCTTATTATGCAAGTGTGGAAGAACATCAGATAAGACATGCTCCCTGAAAAGCATGGCTCTTCAAATGCCTTCATATTCTAAATATGCATGTAAAATCGTAAACATCGGGGGGCCGGCTTTTTACGCCACGTGTTCGTGTAGTCCCATGTACATCTTTCGGTGTACAGTGTTTGTAACTTTACCAAGACTTGGCCAAATTTCTTATCATTTTGATGATTCCAGAACCTTGCAATACACACAAATTCTTATATGCTAGATGATCAACCTTTTCTGGTCGGTTCCACACCGTTTCTTTCACAATGCAATCGCATGACCAGAACTCAACTTCATCTTTAAGATTATTGTTAAGCATCCATCTATGAATAAAATTAACACATTTTTCCAACATTGAAACACTTGCATCTTGAGTACTAGTGGATGGTCTAAAGGATAAAAATAATTGTGTGTCGTCTGCATAACAGTGACAGGAGACTTCAGGAAAATTATCCTGAGTGCTTTTGATTAGATTACTCGTGTATAACATAAAAAGCAAAGGGCCAAGCCGAGAGCCCTGTGGCACACCAAAGGGCACCTGGAAAGAGTCAGAGACAATGCCATCAATTTTAACTTTTTGATGTCGATCAGACAAGTATGACTCGATCCAGCCGAGAGCAACACCGTCGATACCGCAACATATCTTCAAAATATCTAGTAATCTGGAATGTTCAATAGTGTCAAAGGCACTACTCAAGTCAAGTAATAACAGGTGAGTGATTTTCTGTCTGTCCATTGCAATCAGAATATCACTCTTGATCCTGAGTAGTGCCGTTTCTGTACTATGAAACTGTCTATATGCAGACTGATTGGATGGAAGGAGTGAATTACTGTTAAGAAACTGTAAAATCTGTTGTGTGGCTGCACCTTCTACCAATTTAGAAATGTATTGTAGGTTACTTATGGGTCTAAGATTACCAAATTCAACATCAAGCCCTGGTTTTTTCAACAATGGTGAAACAAGTGCGACTTTCCATTCTTTAGGAAAGTGGCCCGTAGACAAGGAGACATTGATCATGGATGTGAACACAGGTAGTATGACATCAATATATTGCAAGAGAATCTTTGTTGGAATCGGATCAACAGAGCAAGACTTCTTGCTGAGCTTCATCACAAGTTTCCCTACTTCCTGTTCAGATAAAAGTTTAAACTTATCAAGCTTGATACCATCAGGTACTGGAATAAGACTTGATGAATCAGTATCAATTCTATCCATCAAACCTATGCTAGTTTGAATATCACTGTGAATGTTTAGAACCTTGTCATGAAAGAATTTTCCTAAGTCATTCACAAAAATCTTTTTATCAATATTACATGGCATCACTGGTTGTTTGTTTGAAACATTAAGCAGAGATTTGATGACAGTGAACAAGCCCTTTGAGTCATCTTTGTTATGTGTTACTAAATCTTTATGATAAGTTCTGTGAGCAGCGTTCAAAACATACAATGCTGCATTGCGAGCTTTCTTGTACTCATTCAGATCGTGATCAGATCGTGTTCTAGACCATCGTTTCTGTGCTTTTCTTCTTTGCTTCTTTGCTGCTCTAGCCTCGTCCGTGTACCATGGCACATGAGGACGGGCAACTACTCGTTTTGAAACTAAAGGAGCATGTTTATCTAAGAGCTTTCTGAGTGTGATATCATACAAGGAGGCCAGATCGGAGATATCACTGGGTACATGTACATTTTGACAGAGTATACTTTCTGCAAGATCTATACTAAACATCCTAGTATTAATACGGGAGTATTTGCGATACGACACAAGTTTGTCAGCCAATAATGGTTTACATGTATTGAGATGGCACATAACAGGAATATGATCAGATAGGAGGTAATCACATGGCCATGGTTGGCCAACAATAATATCATCAGACTCGCGACAAATAAGTAGGTCAAGGGTATGACCATGTGAATGAGTACTAAAATTTACAAATTGAGTACAACAGAGTGATTCGAGGAGGTCTCTAAATGACCTTGATTCAGATGAGCTTACATCAACTCGGATGTTAAAATCACCAGTAATTAGTAATGGAACATTGGACAAAAGGTGATCTTGAATATATTCATTGAATTGAAAAAGAAACAGTGAAACAGACACGGGATGAGATTCTGAATATGGTGGTCTGTATACATTGATCAAATGAAGACGAAACGATTTACAAGAAATATGATATTCAGCATACTCAAATGATTCCTTTTGACCAGCGGCAACTTGACGAGCATCGATGGAATCTTTGGAGAGAAGACCAGTTCCACCACCGCGGCGACCAGTCCTAGGATGGTGAAGGAAGCGATACCCAGAGGGAACAAATTCTCGTAGAACTGCAGTGTCACTCTCAGTTAACCAGGTTTCTGTTAGTGTGACTAAATCAGCATTGCTTTCATAGACAAAATCGTGGATAATAGTTGTTTTATTACGAACAGAGCGTACATTAATTGAACAGAGTTTAAGATGATCTGAAAGTGATGAAGAAGTTCTAATCAATGCTTGACTTACATGTCGAAGACTATTCTTTTTCCTTCCGCCTCGATTACCCCGTCTGGTTTTCTTACGCGTCGTCTTTTGAATTCCATATAATCCAATAGTTTCACAAACATGTAATGGAATAGGTGCAGTGAAATCTTTCCACTGACAGAGTTCAGCTGGGGTGTACTTGATGACAGCAGCAGGTCGATTGACAAGACGTTTTGTAGCGAGTAGGGTGTCATCATGTTGCTTGTCTGGGCCGGGATTGGGGTGGACATCACCGGCATGAAGTAGTTCCAACTGGAAGGAGGCATTGCTGTTAACACTGTATGGGATCCTTGTTTTAAGGAAATGTTTCCTGGTGAAAGGTTGACAACCCAAAGGATGGACAATGGTCTGTCCACTGCAGTCAATGAAGTCAATAGCACTGGCATAGCAGCACAGAATGATGAATAGTCCCAGATGAAAAGGCTGCATTGTGTTTGATCTGAGTCTAAGCATTCAAGTTCGTTGAAGCAAACAATACACAAAAGCTACACAGTGAGGTACATGTACATGTACAGTAATGCACAGAGGTGTACAGGGAACATGGATTCTTACATATGGTACTAGTAGTAGTACAAACAGCAATAAAAAAATGTAACATGCAAGAACATATGAAATAATCACATATAAAACTTACAATTTGACCAGCTGATGCCATGTAACTTACACAATCATATAGTAATAGTACAAAAGATCAAATACAGCAAAATCAAGTAATTAGGAGCTCCTTCTTGGAGAGCAGCATAAGCATGTACATGCTCGTGCATGCTCGTTTGCTCTCTTTCCTGCACACACTGTTGCGGTTCGTATGACTTTGGGTCTTACCGCGAATATATTTCGATGTTATTTCGTTGTAACTGTCATGTTGGTTACACAAGGAGTTTGACGTTCTAACCTAAATGAAACCTAAATTCAAATAACCATGAGTCAGCAATGACGTCAACAGTGCACATCTTACTGAATATCTATAACCAACGTGATCGGAAAGACTTTCAAGAAATCAACTTAAGGGCATGCAATTTCAGTGCATCATTGTATTCCCCTATAGAAACCAGGTTCGGATCATGTGACAATTTATTGTAATGTTCGCACATATCAATAGATGAGGCACGACGGTATTGTAATTCGCTTGGGTTGATTTTCCTAAAGTCTCAGACCGACCGTGTTATGACCATGGATATCTACAATCGGTGTAGAGATGAAAGCCGCAACGTTTTCCATCTGTTAGGTTCAAATCTACCGAAGATAGCGATGACGATATGGAAATATATAGATGGAAGCAAGGCTTGAAGGTCAAGCCAATCTTAGAAGACATCTAGCCAGTCTGACTCTCGACACCCTCGATTCCAACCTCGTCAAAACGTGTTTTGAATATTCATGGTTTATCATCGCCTTTTAAACACGTCTTGTAGAGGAAAACTGCATGGAATTTGAATTCGCACTCGAGATTGGACATGCCTCTCGTTTCAGCCGATTCTGTCCTCGAGGGCATTCCGCCAGGGCAGGGGCTTTCACACCTACAATTTTGGATAGGGTACCGGTAGACCCTACATTCAAAGCGGGGACATTACATACGGTTAATGGTGTGCTACAATTACAATTAGATAATATTTAGGGTTAGAGTGTCTGTCAATGGTTGAAGTTAGGTATCCGTTTAATGGAGGAAATTCGCATGATATTTTGCCGTATGCGTGGTTTATAGGATGACATTACAACTCGAACTTTGAATTTCACAATTCAATTCATAAACAAACACAAATGATGGGAATATTATATTCACTGAGAAATCATTGATTTAAGGTCCAACTTATAATGCATATCGTAACAGCTGAGAAGAGAATGATGTGAAACATAATTAGTAATATAAACATGAATATTTTAAACAACCTATTTGCCTTTGGTGGTATTAATTTGGGATTTTCTTTTCAAAACCGAAAGGAGGTGCATAACATGTATAGCGAGATAACAGAGAATATATATATTCCCATGTCTCCAAGTATCTCAAGCCTCTGTGACATACTTGCGAATGCAATGTCATACAACATCCGACCTTTAAAACGTTTAATGATGCAAAAAGGCGTTAATGGGTACGAAGTTACTAAATTAGAGATGTGCCTCAAAGCTACTCTGAATAATGGAGCTCGTTATATATTGTTTTTGGTACAAAGATGAGGACAATCCAATTATAAGACTGTATAAATACATAACCAGGCAGATTGCATGTGAACGAAACCCGGGAGAGAGCCACGAAACTTCAGGCGTGACCACAAATGTATAACAAATCGGAATAAACCACTCCAGAGTCCATATCTGTACCACAAGTTGTGCAAGTGTGGGGGATGCAAAAGTGTTAATATGACGTGCAGGTGTTTGAAGATAAGGCACTGCTTACTTTAGAAACCACACTAAATCTCCACGGCTTCGTTAATGGCGTCGTATCTTTAAGACGCATCATGGTGAAAGGGTGTAACTAATGTTTCTTTCTGGTCAACTTCATTCCATGGAAACCGCATTAAATCTCCATGGCATCGTTAATGGGACTATTTTTATTTCTAACAAATCACAGTAAACTAGTCTGGTAAAAGTTTTTTTTTCTTCTAATATTTTTCTTTCCTTTTGTTGTTGTTGATGTAAACCACACTAAATCTCTGCAGCATATTATCGACGTTATGTCATGTACATGTACATAAATCATAGTAACAAGTCCTTCATAATGTCCTTTGTTTCCCTTTGCTGAAACTCATTTTCAATTATAGCAGTATGGTATTGTCTTTTTTTTAAAAAAACACAACTACTTTTGCTTCTCCAAGCCAAAGTATCCCTTTTTACTTGATGAGAATAAGTGTATTATCTACGTTTGATCCTCGCCCTTAAAAGATGATTATGGAGTTGTGGGCTACTAGTTTTCTTGTGACAGAAACTATCCAAAAGGTCTTCCGAATGACTGCTTATGTAGCGAATATAGGATCAAATGCATGAAATTTAGCATGATGAGATTGTAAGATCATGAACTTTTGACGATATAATCACAAACAATCATGTAGAGATGCATGTAGATATATGAGGCTTTACACACAATGCATGTGGCGTCAAAGTTTGGTAAAGAGTTGACATCTATTTCTCGTCATATTTTATAAATGAAACCATTTCAAAAGCACTTTTTGTTTTAATGTGACAGGGTTGTTATAGAGTTATGCTAAACGTGAATAAAAACAGAGAGGTAGCTCACAATTATTCCCGATTATTTGCTGAATTCAACCTTCTTTGAAAAAAGAAATGGACATATACATTGAAACATGACTGTTCAAGGACCGGAGAGAAACACGTGACTATACGGTGAAAGTAATGGCGTCGTCTACACGATCACCTATTAATATAACCCATATTTAATAGAAACGAGGTAAAGATGTTTTATCAATGAACATCAGCAATAATTGATGGTAATCAACTAGGGCTCAGCTGGTAACATGCCAGTGATAGATCAAGTCAAACCGTCTGTATAGCCCTTGGCGAGGAATAATGGGAGCTCGTAATCATCAAGCAGTCCGTTTTGTCTTTCTAGGTACTTACACGACAAATTGTATGAGACAACATAGAAATTAATATAAAGGATGTATCAATCAAATTTGCAAAATGATTGTTCATATTTCATCTTCTTTCTATTTATTTGATTCATCATTACTAAGAACATAAATGTAAACTCGTACTCCTCATTGGACATACTGAGAGTTTTGCCAAGCTATATATAGGGGCTGTAAAGCCGGCCGTGTAAGCTGATTATGGCTATAATGAAACAAAACGTGGATGAGAAGGGATGCGCGTCACGGCAGCTATACAAGTAAATATATAAACACGTTAACAAGCTGAGCATCATACGAAATTTATTCAATTTATTTAAATCATTCTCTGGGTTCAGTGTATCAATTGGGGAAGCTCAGCACGATGGCTGTCTTCATTAGATGTGTACATATTGGAATAATCTGTATAGAGTTTTGCTGGCTTGATTTGCTTCAGAGTTTAGCTGCTCAAAGGTTATTTTCCATAGCGTCGACCCGTTGAAGCAGTCGCGTTTGTTGTTTTGTGCTCATGGTTGATGCCTGGTGGTTAAAGACAAACAGGAAGTCATGACAAATATAATGATGTTTTCGAAAGTTGTCCATTTAACTAATTAAAGATTTAGCAGGAAACATTAATGCCTAATGATCATGACAAATGTCAAATAGAAAATATAATCTTGATTAAGATTAGAACTAAGTACTTTCACCAGCCTCATGCATGTTTTACCAGAAGGAAATGATTTCAAGGACTTTAGAGAGAATCTTCGTAATGCAGTTCTTCACCTTCATCAAACGGAAGTGTGTAATGGTACCGCTACCCCCTTGGCCAATTTACGGATGGAAGTCCTTAAATACGATCCTAAAGGTGTAGAAAATACGATTGGGTTTCTGATCATGTGACAGAGTCGGCAGAATCACAGAAGTCTCATCTTCCAAAACGCCTTTCCGGTCAAAAGAGGCGTTGTTTTAACCGAACTTTGTTTAATCATGTTATGAGTAACCAAATCTGTATGCAGGAAGTCAAATACTGCCCCTCAGGATGGTACTGTAAAATGAAACGAAATCAACAACCAACAGTTTGTTTATGAACGTGTGCTAATAATAATGATAGAACAATCGACGGTACATGTTATGCAGTTCTGTGACCCAGTGGGGTTATTTCATTTTATTTTAACAGCTCACAAGGGATACCCGACGTTAAATTATGAATGTATTACAAATTTACGCCCTGTATTATTCATTGTATTCACTGATTACAGAAATACAAACGAACAGAATTTCCCTATTCCGTTGACTAAATTACAGCCGCTTAATAATTTTTCTTCTAAATATATAAGGCAGTTACGTAAAGATAGGCATAATTATTATAGACATACGTATGCTCAACAATGCAGTCGCTTTCTCGAGCTAATACTATTATGTAGACGCATGTTATAGCATTTCTATTCAATCGTAAAGTATAGGATAAGTCAGTCTATGACAATGGTGTTGTGTCGCCTTATAGCTATTTTTCTCGTGTTGCTATATAGAATTTCCATTTTCAGTTTAACTTAATAAAATTTGGAGTGGACCTTAAAAATATCATTATCATTATTATTATTATGCTAGACGAGAGATGTGTTTAATGTGATGGAGTACTACATGCGTTTAATATAACGAGCTCAGTTTCATTCTGCTCCATGCTCTCATTTCACCCACTACAGGCAACACTTGTCACGTCATCGGGGTAGCCAGGAGGGGCAGGGGGGGGGGGGGGGAGGGGCATGACTGCCCCACTCCTCCAATTATCCGCAAAACGAAAAACAGAACAAAACAAACAAAGACAACAAAAAAAATCATCCACGAACTTTAGTGTCAAGAACTTGCTCCTTTTAAATACCCATCCCCCTGGCCCTAGCCTTCTACCCCCACAAGAAGTCACACTACAACATTTTCAGAATGCAAATTATCTACGGTGTCTAGCTTACACCTAAGTCCTTCAAGATGAATATTGTCAGACAAGTCACCGTAGATATACAGTGCGTCCCAGAAAAAACGAAACCGAGAAGTATCGATGTTTTTTCATAACTTAATCACAACCATAATTAATGAATGATACATATTTGGAAAGCTTAGAGTCTCTTCTTTCATGTGATGCTACTCACGTGATGCATATTTCACGCATGAGTGATTAAAAGCAATTTGAAGGAAGGAAACCAAAAAGTAATTTGGCGGGCGGTATCTGAATGGCAAAGAAAAATTCATATTTCTAGAAAGTTTATTTTCTGCTCTTTCATATGATACCTCAATCAAGAAAAATGAGCCAGAAATAACAAAGTTCTGTTTGTTTAAAGTAGCCCTTATATTTTCATAATTTTAACAAACGAATTCGTTTTCACTGGGTGCCTGCCGTAGAAAAAAAAAGCAGATTTGACGAAAGACTTAACTCCGTTTCGTTGACAATCAGCCATGCATGAAGACTCTCGTCTACGGCTGATTGTCAACGAAACGGAGTTAAGTCTTTTGTTAATTTCGTTTATTGATACGGCAGGCAGCCAGTGAAAACGAATTCGTTTAATAAAATTATGGAAATGCAAGCACTACTTTAAACAAACATAACTTTGTCATTCCTCGCTCATTTTTCCTGATTGAGGTGTCATATGAAAGGGCAGAAACTCAACTTTCTAGAAATGTGAATTTTCCTTCGAAATTCAGATACCGCCCGCCAAATGTCTTTTTGGTTTCCTTTCTTCAAATTGCTTTTAATCACTCATGCGTGAAAATGCATTATCTGAGTAGCCTCAACTGAAAGAAGAGACTCTAAGCTTTCCAAATATGTATCATTCATTAATTATAGTTGTGATTAAGTTATGATAAAACATCGATACTTCTCGGTTTCGTTTTTTCTGGGACGCACTGTATTGTATCCCATACTCCTACCATCAGTGGCGTTGCATGAGTCAACTCATTGTGGGCCACTGGAACAATTGGGGAGGGGGAGGGGGGGCATCCAGCCATTCGCGGGAAATGAAATGCGCATTTACATTGTTACTTATTAGGGGTTACGTGAGGAAGTCCAGGCGTCTTCCTTTCTCGTCCCTTCCCCCCATCTATTTCCCTATATCTTTTTACTCGCTTTTGCTGTTTTTGTTTACACCATTGGGGGGGGGGGGATTCCCCTATGCCCATGTATTTACGCCGCCAGAGGTCACTATAAAAAAAAGTTAGGTTACAATGTCTTGGCATCAAATAAGCATAAATCCAACCACGAATGTAATTCAGTTGTTATTGAGCTACCCAATTGTCTGACCCACAAAACGAAATAAACCTCTTCAAAACCCTCGAAAAGAAATCACAGTTTGCAATATCATTCCAAGATGACGTACTCTGACAGCTCTAGAGGTTATTGAGATCAAATTGTCACTTGAAGGGAAGACAATATAAATCCCGTTGCCATGAAGACATGGCGCTATATTTGTGTCTAGATTCACAGCTTCCATTTTTTTTTAGTAATAAACGTTTATCAGTTTTGTTTTATAGGAATATCGCACAAGCATCACGTATTATTACTTGTCAGTTTGTAAATGGACATGTATTTTGACATTGAAAATGCTGTATTTTTTGTTGCTATTAAGCAAATCAGTATTTCATGAAGCATAATTATAAAAATAATGTGGTTTGCAATTGTACATTGTTCCATATATTGAGTCAAATTACGGTGCAGTGTGTTACTTTTTAATTATATATTTCACACGTCCTGTATTGATTATGAAATCAAAACTAAGCCTCATGACATGCCGCCGGCCGGCTGGCTGGCGCGCGAGCGAATCGAAAACTACTTTTCAAATTATTTGCATTTAGAGATTTGTTTTATATTTAAACTGCTTTCCGTCCCGAAAATTGGTTTAAAACTTAAAAGACTAATTGACATGTTATAGTAGAACGCAGCCACAATTGTTATTTTCTCGGAATTAAGTCAGTTGTATAAAAGTTTGATGCGATTTAGTGCTAACGCCCTGCTGCATTTTTTACCTGAATTCGAGCTAACGCCCTTCTGCCAGCCAGGCTTACATGCATCGGCAATGTCAATCTACTTTTTCTTTATACAGAGAATGTCTTCATCTTCAATTATTGATACTTGCTCGAAGCTCGATGAATTTTCAGAGCTCATAAGGGCGGGATCTTTCCACTTCGTTTGCTTGCAAAGTTCATGATCTTTGAATGCCATTAAACAAAATGAAAGGCTTAAAAGCCTTGAGGCAAAGAACCACAGACATCCCCGGTAAAATATATTCTTGTTTTCGCTAATCCTTAGATCCCAAGGTCTGATTAGCACAAATCTGCGTGGGCTTATTTTAAAGAGGAGGCTGAGACCTGGAGAAGGTGAACACTATTGCATGTGCTATCTCATCTTTTTGGTTAAATGTCAATTTTCAAGAATATCATGGACGACATGTCCGCCAAAAAGGATTGCTCTTGAAATGCCGCCATATTCAAAATAGTCATGGCTAGCAATATCTGATAGGTTTAGACCATGTACAATTGCAAACCATATTATGTAATCCCATATGTACACATTTTTGTCTGCAGTGCGTTGGCTGTCAGCATAAAATCAATATCTTCATTTTGATGATTCCAAAATCTAACATTACACCAAATTTGATGTTTTTTTCTTCATAAATGACCTTTCCAGAATGCTTCAAGGCAGTTTCTTTCATAATGCAATTGCATGACCAGACCTCAACTTTGTCTTTAAACTGATTCTCAGGGTTTGCCCAGTGGAGCTATAGGTAATCGGGAAAAGGTCAAACGTGGGGGCTTCAATGTTTGCATTCGTTCCGAATTACTATCAAAATATCCATCTGACTGAATAAGTAAATTATTGGCCAACCCGAGCATGAACTGGGAAAACAACAAAATACAGAGATGAATATATGCATTATGTTGTTTTTTTCGGCTTTAGGCCTAGGTCTTTTTGCTCATTTCGGTGAGATGAATAGCTTTAATGGATTTTTTTCCGGGTTTGGGATCCCGTTTTACCTTTAAATGTAGAAATCGTATCTTCACAAAACAAATGATAATACATGAATAACATGCACTATTATCGTTACCATGGTTACAATTATTTAACTTGACAACTTCGAATTCGATTTCAGATCACAACTCCAGTCAAAAATCATATCAGTGTTTTAATTTCCATGGAGATATTTTAATTTCACAATGTTTAAAAACTACAAATACGACCTACATCATCAAGACGAAAGAAACGAAAAACAAACCCTCCATTGACATGCATCAGACTCCCTTTAGCATATAAATAATTCATTTTTTAATATGTTTTCATTCTAACATCTAATTTGATATGAACAACCCCGATCACAACATGAAAAAGCTGTATATCAAATAAATCCACAGGATCAAGGTGATTAATATATCTCATGGAGCTAATGGTATCTCGTTGATGAGATGGAAATTGTCGTACTTTATTTAGAACATGTGGGAACAAGCCGAACTTGCAATTTACGAAGTCAACTAGAAATGAAGCGAAAAATAAATCTACCGGCTTTGAAATGTAAATAGGACATATTATCTTCCCACAGACAACATGTCGTAGATCAATAATCGATCCCTGGCCCGCAAGCTTACAAGGCTGATCAAATCGCATCTTTTCTAATGGAGTTCGATGAAACGTGCCAAGCGGAAGGAAAGAGGGTGGATTTGATTAAAATGCGCGCACAACCGTTTTCCATAATAACGAAGCCTAGAGGGACAACAGTTTCTTGCACAGGCTAGACAAGATGTATTATATGATTGTGTATTCTGAGGGAAACTTAAAAAGAAAGGTGGGGGCGGGGGGGGGGGGGGGGGGGGTCAGAATCACACCAAACCTCTTGCCGGTTTATGTTCCCCTCCTGGAATAATTGTCTTTTTTCCTTTGCCCTGTCAGGGTTGAGGGTTGAAGTTTCGATTTTTCCCTACAAAGGCCATCTTCATGTTTTTTGTAGGGGATGATGCCTCCCCCCCCCACCATCCGCCTATGGGATGTGACGGTCGGAGAATTGAACAAAACCTTCGTCTGCGCATTCATTGCAGACAAATGTTTACCTTGTTTCCTAAGTTCAATACAAAGTTTGAGCCCCCCCCCGCCTCCTTTTTCATTTTGAAAACTTGTTCTCACTCCTTGATAAGGAAATTTGGAGGCCTTAATAAGAGAAGAACAGTTGTGCAAACAAACGAAACAATTACTCATGAGATAGTCACTAACTCGGTACTAATAAAATAAATGCGTTTTTTCTGACGTTTCCTGTATTCTCTTCCCTGTAAATTGGGAATACTATACTGTATATTGTTCTTTCCTCTTTCAACATCTACAATTTAGTCCTCAAGCCAATATGTTACGTTAAATCTATTTTCCATTAGTTTCCCCGCTTTCTTATTAAAAATATAGCTAGCTTTTAATGATAACTCTTCCATCTCATTTCGCCGTGAGAGCTATATGTATTGTTAATGGCCTCTGTGCTGGCAGCCGACGAGTTTGTCAAAGTTGTTTTGCTGACTGATACATAGTTCTCGACATCATGGGTATCTCTTTTACACATTGAATCTCGTACAGTCTTGCCAAGCCTATATAGCTATTCAATGGTAACAAACAAACAAGTCGTTGATCGTCTCTCGGCTTTTTAGTGCCAGTAATCGTATTTATTTTACCCTCGAGCTAAACAACTCCGAATGAACATCAGATGCTCGCATCTGTTTTGGGATATTTTGAGCAATAGCTGCAAACAGACACATCCCTATATAACTCTTGAGAATTATAGTGCCTTTTTAAAAAAAGATTTATGCTGCCCTCAAACTCAACAATCTAAATCTCCTATGTACTTTGTGACATTTTGTCCATTCTTTGCAATGGCTACAAACGAATAAACAAGTATTTGAATATCTCTTGACCTGATAGTGTCAATCTTAGGATTCATTTTCCCAATTGTACTAAACAATACGTAATGAACACTAGAATCTCCTTTTTGCGGGATTTCGTGAAAGTCTACGTGCGATGGCTACAAACGAACAAGTCGTTGACAATCACTTGACATTTCTCGGGGCAACTGTCCAATTAATTTTCACTCGAACTAAATAATCCCGAAGAACGTCAAAAAAAGGGAACTTCACATCTACTTTAGATTCGACCGTTTTGTCCTCAAATTACTCCCCCCCCCCCCTCCCTCCCCTGCCCCTGCCCCTCCCCCTCGCACTGCCCTCTGACTCGGTCACAAACACTGCGAACATGCGGTGAGTGGCACATTGATCCCCCATACTTTTGGATTTACATTAAAAGGCATCAGTCATACCCTTCGGAAGATCCATTAATCTTCAAACTCAAGGGTGTTCCGAATCCCCCTCCCACTTTACATTTGCCTCCCGTTCCTTCCATGTGCAGAGGTTAACGCAAGGCGAGTATCTGTTCTTGTCTTTCCACAAGCTCTCGAATCGAGGAAATCTCTCTGACGGCGCTGCTTGAAGCCAGTTTTCGGCAAAAATCAAATTATCTTCTTCAAATCATGCAAGTAAAGTGGTATTTGCGTGCTTAATGGTGAATCAATAAGCGACTTTGGTTGCTTATTGACCAATCGATATTAGTCCTTTTCTTCACGCATAAACAAGGTCGGTGATGTATGGTGATGATCTAATTTGGCGACCGTATGCGAATCTTTACAATGATTGGCTTATTATTATCTCCCTTTTTTGGGAATAGAATTGATGGTAACATTAGATGATCATGGAACGTTTACGCATAAATGGGAGTAATTGACGGACGCGACCTGGGCGACCTTGCTCTTTCAATGGGAAAATCTCTTTATATATATATATATGGTATGATTTAATTCTTGGAAGAAAAGAAAAGGTTATCAAAAAAAATCTTTTAAAAAAAATCTTTAAAAAAAAAAAAAAAAAAAAAAAAAAAATCTGATTGACTCGAATGAGTTGCCTTTGGTACTATAGATTTGTTCTTCTGTCCATCGATGCGCCATTTCGATTGCGTAAATAAACCATATGAAATCAGTGCTTGCGCCAGTATTGTTTGCACTGTTCGTTCTGCCTGTTCTGCTGTGGGCGAGAGGCGTCGGGTTTCGATCGTTGACCTTGCTCGATGTTTACATCTTTGGATAGGGTGTTTTGCCCACATTGTCCCTCTCGACCTAGGTGAATTGAATGAATGCAATTGAATACAGAGTGCAGGGCCCACAGGATAGAGCAGATTCAATACTGAGTTGTCTACTTTGGTTTGACAAAAAATGCAACCAAATTTATTATCATCATGTATTTTGTGTGCGATTTTAGGTTTACAGTCATGTTGCGTCAACAAATGCGCCAGTCGCTGACGTAGTCCTGCGTCAGCAAATGACGCAGTCAGTCCTTGTTCAAATTATTTTCTTTCACGAATCAAATGCATGAAATTACATCACTTTGTCGTACTTGATGGAAGTTGGAGACTACAAATCCAATTTTCGTCGTCAAAATGCGCCAGGGAAAATGTTGTTTGCTTGCTGATTGTCCGTCCTAAAGGTCTCGAAATCCCAATCACTGACACCCAATCCTGAATGCACATTCGTTTTCAGAGAGCAAACATTCGAAAGCTCTCTTCGTCACGCAACAACTGTGGGGATTTAAAGAGGAGGTTGGATTCTGCTAAAAGGTGAAATAAATTTTGGGATTTTCTTATTTCGTTGTATTCTCGTTTTGAAGAATTTAATAATGACAATGTACCATGAACTAGGAAATTGATCTTGAAGTCTTCTCGTATTTCAAATATACCTATCCTAAGAAGTAGCTAACATCTTTAGATCAAATTCTGATGCCATTTACATGTATTATTTTATACAGTCCCATGTATTCATATTTGTGTCTAGTGGCTCTAATCATCTTGTGATTTTCAGCAGTATATAGTCAAACACTGTACACCTCACTATCAATTGTCTATCTCATACACAGTTGACCAGTGAGAATAACATCTAGCAATTAGCATGGTGAGCCTGTTTCTTTCAAGAAGAAATGCCTGACCAGAACTCGACAAAAGCTTTCAAATCACATGATTACACCTTCAAGGGTATAATTACCTCCATTGAAATGGACTCAATGTTTGCTCAGTATTATGAGGAACACACCTTTGATAAACTAGAAAACGTGAGAGAAGGCGAGAGAGCTTTCATGAGCTCAGGATGCGTGTTTAATCTCGTGAAAATGCTGCATTATCTCTATGGCAACGGCGGTAAAGTCATACTTTCCCTATCAAGCAAAGCGGCTTTATGTTATTGGGGAGAAAACTGTAATTATCTTCATTTTTATTAACCTTCTGGAGGAGATAAGGCGATGTCGGAAGGTTAATGGATGTAAGGATCAAATTCAGCGACAGACTATAATGGATGGGAAATTGTTATCATTCTGAGCTAGGGAAAGATCAAATTGAACTTATAGGGAAGAAGTGAAGATTGCCCTAAATAATTTCGTTGTTTGGGGGGGGGGGGGGGAGATAAATTTCGGGAAAGAAAATTGTAATCAGCTTAGCTTATGTTATGATAGAAAAAGCTTAAATTTAAATTAGAGGGGATAAATAAAGATGTAGAAGATGCAATACTAGAGAGAACATTAATGCAGATATTTCAGATACTGGAAAAAAATTACCATCATCTTATGTGAGAAAAAGGTTGAACTTTGGTTAAAGGGGGGAGTAAAAAAAAATCTACATACGATTTGGGAGAGATTTAAATCGACATCAGCATGATCAGGACGTTAAGGTTAGGGGAAAGAACATTGTAATGATTTCATAGATTGTGACAAGATGTATGATTCTTGAGAGATTCAGATATTTCATATAGTGGAAAGAAAATGTGATCATCTTTAAAGGTAAAGGCCAGTTTTGAAAACGCCCTCTCTCAAGAAAAAGCTTTTATTACCAATCATGTAAAAGATTATGTTTTGACTAAAATACGTAATGATACAAATTTTGCCGAGAAACCGTCTAATTGACATACTTGGTAAAATATTATATTTATTTGGACCGTGGTAGATATCGCGCACGTGTCGCGTAGTCCCATATACATCTTTCTGTGTAAAGTGCTTGTAACTTTACCGAGATTGGGTGAAATTTCTTATCATTTTCATGATTTTAGAACCTTGCAGTACACACCAATCCATTATGTGCTAGATGATCAACCTTTTCTGATTGATTCCACAACGTTCCTTTCACAATGCAATCGCATGACCATAACTGGTCTTTATCTTTAAGTGAGAAACGGCTTGGAATAAAAGTTTAGGGGGTATGAAGGCTCTATACAAGATTCATGATGGGAAAAAGAAATACAATTACCTTCACCATGTTAAGAGAATTGGACAGCAAAATGTAAACATCGTTACATGTTTGAAAAAGCTTATACTATCGTCCTATGTTGAGACTCGATATATCAATTATTATTTGGGGGAAACAATAAGATACTGCCTGGGATTACTTGAGCAAGTTTGAGAAAAATTTCAATGTTTAATATAAATGAACTAAAGATACAGGAGAGAAGTGGCGACGACAATCACGATGAAAATGCTTCGGGAAATTCAAATCAACTTCAGTATGACTTGTCTTGATTTATGTGATTACTGGTTTTAAATATCTGGAATTGATATTTCAAGGGAGAACTAAAGACCCTTAAACATGATATTTTTTTTTCTCCGAGGGAGGGGGAGATACAGATCAATTTACATTTCTAGAAAACGGAAAATTATCTTTTGTAGTCATATTTTGTTTGAAAATCTGTACTCTGTAAATGTTTATTTACTGGAAATAAGATTGCAATCAATTTCTGTTGAATTTACTTCGAACTGGAATTCTTGAAGCTTTGAAAAATATATGATTGGAGAAATATTTCAATCATGGAATATTGATTGTTCGAATGCGCCGCACTTAGAATTTGTATAAAAAGGTTTGCATTGTCAGATTTTAGGAAGATGAAATGAAAGAAATGTATGAACATAGATTTCTCCTTTTGCTCCATCAGGGAATAACTGTGCAATGTAAGAGGGCTATGTATTGTCTATGTGAGAGGTTAGGAGTCTGAGAGTTGGTCTGAATGAGAGAGCAGAAGAAGAAGAAGAGGAAGGAGGAACAAATAAAAAGTAGTCGTAGTAGTAGTAGTAGTAGTAGTAGTAGTAGTAGTAGTAGTAGTGTTAGTAGTAATAGATGAAGAAGAAGAAGAAGGAGAAGAAGAAGGGGAAGACGAAACAAAAAGAGAAGAAGAAGAAGATGAAGAAGAGAAAGAAGAAGAAAAATAAGAACTCGAAAGAGAAACAGACACACACAAAAAAGACAAACAGGAAAATGAAGGGGCAGGTAAGGGAGGGTTTGGGCCGACGTAAGAACGAGGAAGATGGAGAGATACAAAGAGGGATAAAAGAGAATGATTTGTAATAGAAAAGAGAAGATACACAATTTTCTTTAAATGAAACATTGAATGAAACCAAGGATATGTCAACCTAATTATGCGTGGAAAACTGCAGGTGGTGACATTAATGAATGGCATTAATGAGGTTAACGTGGAAATGGGACACGTGGGAATCAAGTGCCATGATTAGAAGAAGGGGCACACGAATACAAAAACAGGGCAGACAATTTCGCCAAGAGTATCTATGACTTTGAGAGAGAGAGAGAGAGAGAGAGAGAGAGAGAGAGAGAGAGAGAGAAAGGGAGAAAGAGAGAGAGAGAGAAAGAGAGAGAGAGAGAGAGAGAGAGAGAGAGGGGGGAGAGAGAGAGAGAGAGAGGTGGAGAGAGAGGTAGAGAGAGAAAGAGAGAAAGTGAGAACAAAATTAATGAAACTGAGAGAGAGAGGGAGACAGAGAGAGGAGGGGAGGGGAGGGGAAGGAGAGATAGATATAAAGAGGAAGAGACAGTGAGTGATAGCAAGAGAGAGTGAGAGATAGAGAGAGAGGGGGAAAGGGAGAGACAGACAGAGAGACAGACAAAGATAGAGATAGACACAGAGAGAGAGAGAGAGAGAGTGTATGTGTGTGAGAGAGAGAGAGAAAGAGAGAGAGAGAGACAGAGAGACACACAGAGAGAGAGAGAGAGACACAGAAAGAGATAAGTCACGTTCCACTTCAGGATATATTTCAAGAGGGAAGAGAGTGGGAATGGATGCATATGCTGTGAGACATTTTGTCAACATTCAACACGGGACCCCCTGAGGAGCAATAATTAGCCTAGTTATACAAGAAGAAGAAAGAAAGAAAGATAGAAAAACACATGCTGCTGTACAGATGTGTAAAACGGATATCCTATACTCTGCAAGTACATGTTTGCTTTGCGTGGCTCGGCACAATGTACATGTAGTTTGTAATTTGTTTGTGTACCAAGAAATTAAATGTTATGGTATTACATGGTGATAAAGGGTTTGTTATGTAAAGTAGCTTATTTCAAATCAATAATGCTTCCTGTTGATGTTGCCGATCTGAATACTAAGGAAATATTACGATATAATGTAATCAATTCTTGCTAACATCTGTTTCATATTACATCACTCACGATCTTTTTGTAAATTTCTTTCTTTTCTTTTTCTTTTTTCTTTTTTACGTTGTGATTTGTTTCTCTACTTGCAAGGCGCCACGTTCCATCTGGCATGGCTGGCTTATTCTTATCCCGTTATTTTTTCCCGTGCTTTTGTCTGCAGCAAAAACCAAACAGAATGAATACATGACACTGACTGATTACTTACAAGATTCGTACAAAATTGCACTGCTTTTACCTTGTAATTTGCAAAAAGTACAGCTAAATAAAGAACGACTTTCCCCGTTTGCCAAAGGAGGACTAATACAATTCAACGGCGCTGTCTGAATCTTCATCCTGAGATGATCTATTACAGGTACCCTCCTCTCACTGCCCCATCCCTCTTTCACTCTCTTTTCTCTCTCCCTGACCCCTCTCATCCTCTCTCTCTCTCTCTCTCTGTCTCTTTCTATCCCTCCCCACACCCTCTCCATTTTATCTATCTCTCTCTTGAACACTGTTATACTGACTCGTATAGACTTGTAGATCGAGAACACTTGTTTCACTATGTTGCTTGTGAGTTTAAAAAAAAAACACTTCAAGCTTTACTACACCCTCGTTACCCTTTGCACGCGAGGCGTCGTTTGAGACGTATGACTGCGTCAGAGACTGGCTCAGACTTTGGGAACATTGCATTGAATTACTGACGCATCCAGGGATATGATTACCTCCACAGACTTGATTAATGTAGGTACCAACGCAATCCAAAAGTCACCCCATGTGGAACGGGCATGAAAGTGATATCGTACAAGTGAAAGCAAAAAAATGAACACTACAATCATTACGTTGAATTGTTGGCGCATGGTCGAATTTGTGCCATAGATTAGTATTGGGAAAACGCATTCGCATTGACGCCTCTTGGCGGCGTCCTGACTTAATCCTGATCTTACACTCTCTGCACTGCTCCCCACCTATCTTGTTTGTTTCCAATATCCTCGTGAATTTCAAGAGATTTCAATTTCATTCAAAAAGTGTAAAACTACTTCAGTTGTATCCAATTTTGCTCAACCTTTCCAAAGTCAACAGCGCCTTTCGCTTGTGCATGTCCCAAAAGACTGTTAGCAAGTAGGACAAGGGGGAAGTTGGCCAAAATAGAACTGGGTAAACTTCCTTGACGAAGTAATGTAAGAGGTCTCTGAGGGATGGTATGAAGAACTCTTCAGATCTGGCCTTTTTTGTCCCGACACTCAATTTGTTAGGGGGGGGGGGGGGGTTCGGCATAGGGGACGACTAAAGACATTTTCGTGCTTTTCATAAATGCGTGACGTAAAATTTCTTTGAAATGGTACTTAAGTTTGTGTAGTTCCGGTCAATGATTATATACATTATTGAAGTTAATGCCTTAGTCGTCTTAAAACACAAAGCAATTAAAACAGTTGGTGATGCATCGATAAAGTGAAAAATAGAGATACGAAGAAGAAAATACATGGTATTTAATGAAAGAAGGCAACAAGTGGGTCAAATATGTGAACCATTTTGGACTGTAATAATAATGACTACATGATTTTTAAGTAGGCATTGTGCGTTCTCTGTCTTTCTCTCGGTGTGCGTCTCTCTCTCTCTCTCTCTCTGCGTCTATCTCTTTTTTTTTCTCTCTCTCTCTCTCTCACTTTACCTCTCCATCTCAACTTTTTTTTTCGTCTTTTTTCTTCTCTGTATTGTACTTTCTCATCTCTTTCTCTGCTGTTCTTATCAAATTTCTCTCCTTTCTTTCTCTCACTCCACCCCTTCGTTATATATTGCACTCTTTCTATCTCTCCTTCCCTTCCCCCATCTCTCTCTCTCTTCCTCTTTCTTCGTCTCTCCATCTCACTCTCTCTTCCTCTCCCACTCTCCTCATCCTCCGCGTAGAAGATGATAGATGGAATCCCCCGTGATGGTTGCTATCATGTTTGCCAAGTATTGTCTTTCATACGCGTCTTACCTGCAAGTGCAGGCGACGAAAGGTCGCAATGTTAACAAATGCGAAGTGCATTAAACTCTCCGCCATCTTACACCATCTTCCGGGAAGGCAATATCTTAATTCTCTACCGAGGGTGAAAGCCACTTTTTACTATTAAAAGATGATCTTTGGAAACTTTTTTTAGACAGAGAGAGAGAGGGAAAGAGAGAGAGAGGAAGGAGAAAATTGATTTCATCGCCCAAGGTGAGATATTTCGTATCACCTCATACAGTGCAAACGCTGATTACACAAGTGCTACGTGATGCAACTATCTTGGATAGTGCAAGTATTGTCATAGAGCTAGACTGAAGATCCAAACAAAAAAGCTTGGAGCGGGAACAAAACCAAAAGAAAGAGACTGCGTAGTGATTGAATTTATTCTCCAATGACGTCAATTGAATTTCACGAACTTACGAAGGAATATAAAACAAAATATGGAGAGAAAATACTGCACAGCTTCCTACTCCAAACTTCCATCAACAAATCCGATTTACTTAACTTTAGTATTGCATATTTATTTGTGTATTACATATTCAAAATAAGTGAATATAATGCATAATAAACGAAGATAGAGATAATAATAAAACGTAAAATATGAATGGAACTTAAGGATATGGTGTCAGCGTAAGATAAACTGCATTAAGAAGGAGAAAAAAGAATGTTTGAACGCATCTTTCGAAACCAATGATTTTTTGTTTAGCTTTCTCATTGAAAAGAAGGTGATGCATAATGAGCACTTTGATATTACCTCCCCCGTCGCTATTTAGGGACAATCTTTGAGAGAAATCTTGACCTTCAAATGGGTGATTGGTTCAGATTACCGGCTGAGATCCATTCTGATTTGGAAAAAAAAGAAGAGGATATACGATAGAAAAAGGGGTACTCCTGTCAATAAGACTTTCTCTTTAATAGAAACTGGGAAAGTGGCGTTCTCCTTCTAGCTAGACGTGGTAGGATAGTGAGCTGAGCTCGCATAATCAAGTGTTACGTGATGCAACATTTCCTGCTCGCGCAAGGAGTCGTCGTATAATACTGACTGCTATCTGGGTGGGTTTAAATTCATGAGATCTTAAAGGTAGTGCAGAGTCTGAAGTACCGAGGAGGTAGCGACGGAGAAGTAGCTTTCCGCCGTTGCTAATGGAACCCGAACCAAACATTTTCATGAAAAGGGAAAATTCGCTTGCAGCTAAAATGTCCATCATGTCCTTAAATCAATCAACGTTAAGAAATTGTTGGCTGTTTGCCTTGGTGGATTTGTTGTAAGGTAACGAAACCTTTAGGAAATACCCCCGGCCAGTGAAGCAGATAAATATAGGAAATTCAATTCTGAATGGATGGAAACGTTAAACAAGTGCCTAATGTGGAATTATGTAGAGCATTTTACGTGACTGATACTCTCTTTAATTTGCGGTTCTTCATTGCACTGTGAAAAGGTTGGGCAATATTTTTTCAACACTTTGCCCAACGTTGTGCCAATAGTCAACCCAACCATCTATTTGGCAATACTTTGCCCAGTGGTATTGGTAAACGTAAGTACCCTACTTTACACGTGCATAATTGTTTCGTATTTTGACCAAAATTTGGGCAAAGATATGACCCTTCAACCAGGGACTTGTTAGTAAGTCCATGCTTCAACTGTCCGACTACGGTAGCCCACTTGTTGTGAAAATCTTGACCAACTGTTGGGCAAAATACGAAAATATTGCCCAATAGATGGTTGGGTTGACTATTGGCAAAGTGTTGGAAAAATATTGCCCAACTTTTTCACAGTGTGTATAAGACTTTTTCTAACCTGAGGTTTTGCGACAGATATAGAGCGCTCACATCCGCCAGTCCCTTGAAACCATAGCCGATTGTAACCAGAGTGCTTTCATATTATATCCCAAGAATCTTGCTTCTCACATATCCAGCAAAATCTTTACCTTTTTTATCATAAGAAATCGAATCTTCATCGGCCCAATTTCTATTTGACAGATTTGTAGGTGAATTCCCGTCGATCGTAATCTTCAAATCCTTGCCTGCTGCATGGAATTTAATGTTGTCTTTCCCGTAATGTGAGTCTTGGCGCCTTTAGCTCTGTGAGGGAGGTTCTGATGAAGCAGTTAGCATATCAGTATTATTTCCATGCTAAGCTTTTCATCTCGGTTCTCACGTCGATGCGAAATATCGAACCATGGGGGTGTTTCACAAAGACCTAAGTTGGACTTAAAAATTATGGATGGCCATTAGCATCTATGAAAATATTTTGTGAAAGATATTTCAAAAGGCATAAAATGTTGATTCAAATCAGTCATATTTTCTATTATCATGGAGATTTCATGTTCTAGATGTGGAATTTATAAAAAGTCTAAAACACTAAAACATTTGCATTTGAAAATATTTTATTTTTTAAGGCTACAAATGGCTCTCCATAATTTTTTATAAAATCCAACTTAGAGTTAAGTTCGACTTAGGATCTTTGTGAAACACCCCCATGTATTCATGAGTATAGTATTGGGTCTGATTCTCGACGGAATCTGTTGATTCGACATACATACTGCAGCATAAAACCTACATTAATGTTATAGAAGTCTTCTCAAGTGTGGCACCGTAATCCAAGAGACATGCTATCATATTTTAATATCATTTTATTTGTTTGTTCTTTTTTACGGGAGGGGTCTGTTAATTCCCCCTTTTTCTGTTTTTTTTTTCAGACACAATTTTGTTTTTAAATCCTCTTGGCAAAGTCATGTCAAATAGGACTGAGAACGTACGACCAACCTATGAATGTCATACATTTTTTTTCGTAGCAAATATAATCATGGTGTTCATTTTGTCGGACCCCCCCCCCCCCATATTGTGTCTTTTATTATGATACATTTTACTTGGCTCCCTAATATCTAACTGTAGCTACGAGCAGCAACAAGTGATACAAGTGAAGGCTTCAGACTTATTCTATATCACATCATCTGCAATGCCAGATACCCTTGATACCTGTATAAGTAATCAGTAGTGATTTGATTTGTATTTCATCCTTTCCAAAATGATTTCCATTGCGCTAGGCATGTTTGATATGTTGAATTCTTGTTTAAGACCGCAAATGTCTTCTACATGTAAGTGGGTGGTTATAGCTCTTCTTTTTATTAATGACATTTCTAGTGCCCTTTTATAACCTAAAATTGCTATGAAGGTAATAGTTTAGACCTCAAAATGTGTAAATTAAGATCATACCAATCCCGCCCCCCCCCCCCCCCCCCCCCCCCCTCGCTCCGAGAACGGAGGGATACCATGCGTGTTACCAAAATGTCTGGTTAAGGGGTACTTTTCACGCAGCAAAGTCCGGCTTTTAACACACACAAAAATCGGCCCTTATTGACTTTATACACCGGACTAAGGGGGTGCTTTCAAAGAGAGGGAACAAGCATACGCGTACCCTAAATAGCACTGAGTGGGGGGGGGGGGGGGAATACAAATTCAGCTCCACTTTTAAAAAAATACGGTGACCGTTGATTAATAAATAATAACAACACATGGACCGGCTGGTTGCTGTGCGTAAAAGCCAACAAAAAGCCAATATTGGCATTGACTAGAATAAAACGTACATGTATAAGGCGTTATCTCGTTTTTCAACAGCTGGTTCAAAATTACCGAATATTTGTGGGCGCCACAAATATTGGAAATTGTTATATTTATGGATATTTCAGCCGTCTTTGAACCGATTTTGATCAAACAAAGATGAGTTTGTCATTTAAATTGTACATTCTTTCAAATTCGACACACATTTTTTCTTCATTATCTCACAACAAATTATTTTGTGTAGCGCCCTCTGCAACAAAACTCAACTATCCATTTAACATACGCGGTTTGGTACACCAGAGTTAAAGTACATGTACGTCCTCTCTCTTCCCCCATCTTCCTGAAACCAGAGTCCAAATGAGGCCTCCTTAACGTTGCCTGGACAAACAAATAAGATTAATGATGCATTTGAAGAGATGCGGTCCAACCTCAGCAGAGCAAATTGGCTGGCTTAATTTGAATAAATTGATCATTGATGGATGGTCGACTGACCCAAGAACCTTTCGCAGTGGACAGCAACGGACAAGGGTAGAGGATATAAGTGGTTTTCAATAAAGCGAGCCGATGGACAGTCGCCATCTTGATTTCTTATTTCCTTGTAGCTTGTTGCTTCGAGATTTCATTTCTGCTTAGATTATAGGTGATTAATACCAAAGCTATAATGGAGATTTCGATCGAATGTCTTTAGCAGAAAGATTTCGCCATGTAAAATTCTGTGAATCTTCGTTTGCAAATTCAGTTAATTTCGTAAGAATATCCATTTAAGTATGGCTTTCAAGAGGCCTATTATAGCATGTTTTAAGTGTTGCTGTAGTAAAAAGAAAAACAAATACTGACTCGTTATGCACTTCAGGCTCATACATTAAAAGGCATTAGTTCTTGTACGCAGATGCCCTGGTTAGAGATGTGTTATATACGAGTTCAATATCTTTGATGATTTAGCGAAGATTACTCTCCAAATCCTGACAATTACCTGACGCACCCACGCTTGTTTATTTACATGTCTGTTGGTTATAAAGAGATTAATTTATCCCCGTGGCTGTCTTATGAAATGTTTGAAAATTATTCCATTGCTTTTCTTACCGTGATTATATAGTAATCATGAAAATAGTAGCAGATTCTCTGAAATGAAATGACTGGAAAAGAAAACATTAGTTGTTTCAATATCATACATTTTTGAAAGACTACAGCTTCTCGAAGAGATTCTTTGACCTTCTCTTCCGGCAAATTTACTGTCACCAATGAAGCATTACGTTAAGTATCGTATATTGGCGAAGCTCTGTTGTTGATTACGCTGTTGGTAAAGCTAGAGAAGCGTATTCGACATCAGGTGGAACCGGCATACATCCCCCTTAAACCATAGAATAATAAATTGATGCACCTTGCACTAAGTGAACGTCACTTGTTCTGGGCTGTCAGTTACACTCGATCCCTCCTTTTATAAATATTTGGATATACGCCGCTGCAATAACTTGTTCTGTTCCAACCTATTCATAAGACGTCTCATAAAGATGAATGATCATATCAGTCATTTTATTTTTATCCTCCTCGACCTTCTTCCTCAAAACTGTATTGACTCCATTGAACGAATAGCGACATAAAAGAAATTGAATAATAGAAGACTACTTCTATTTCCTTCTTATCTGTGAACTATTTACCGCACTCTGTGTCTGCACTGAGATACATCAACTATTATAAATAGCCTTTTCATCAAGCATTATATATAGGGCGGTTCAGCGGTGACGACAATTTGATATCTTACACGTATTATACCCACACAGATCAGAAAAGAAAACAAGTTAGTGTATACTATTGAGTAACGAATAGTGATCTATTACGATTTCATAAACACATTCGAAAAACATCGGAAATACTCGTAACCATTAAGAATAAAACGTGTACTTGGTCTTCAGTACGTTAACATCTACTTTAGACGAACAGCCCTTTGGTTATCCATAACGTTTATCAACCGTTTGTGAACGTTTTTTTTTGTTTAGTTCCGAAAGAAAAGAATTTTTGTTTGTTTGTTTGTTTTTGTATGTTTTTTACATTCACTGTCAAGGTGTAAACAAAAGAATGAGGTGAAAAAAAAGCATGCCGAGACAAATGTTTTCAAATTTAACAACCTGTTTCTTTCCAACCCGAAGTAAATGGTGTGTTATTCGGCTATGTGAAACATATGAATTTGTCGTAAAATGTAATTATCAAGTTGTTGGGGTTCTTTAAAGCTTTTTTCCCCATTAGATGCAGGAATTCTGAATTTTTGAATGCATATTTTGAACAGCCGTATCCATGATAACTTGATATTAATGCTGCACACAATCATGAAGTTGACTTTCAAGACCGCACATCGATATAAATAAATTCGAATGTTCTTCTACTAGACCTATAGCTCTCTATAGCGTGAGCGGATGTGCGTATTCTTAAATTATTCATCACCTTGATCAATCACCTGCACATCCATTATCTTCACCTTCATCCATTCAGTCCCATCTACTTGTTTTCATGTCATCACAAACACAAACCCCAAGACATGCTGCATTGCGAATGATGAATTGATGTCTACACGCGTCTAGTTCATCGTATTGCGTGAAGGAACTTTTCTTCTCCCCCATTCCCCTCGGGATGAAAGTTTAACCGCCAGCTAAATCCGCATTACAAAAATCATCACTCGAGCGACAGTGCAAGCCGTTCCAATGTAAACTTGTTTATCCGATTCTGCCATTCAAAGTCTCGAAGGACACTTAGCGTTGAACTCTGTAGAGGATATTTCATAGAAATGATGCGAATGTTCGAGGCAGTTCGTAAAAATCAAAGAGCAATATGTTGGGTAGATTCCCTGATGTATCATTTACGTATTTCTCTTAGAGCCATAAAAGGAGTGAAAAAGCTATGTCAGGACTCGAATTGAAAAGGAAAAACATATGAGCCCCCCCCCCTTTCTCTCTTTCTCGCCACCCTGGATGTGGAAGCCCTTTAAATGTTTTGAAATATTTGTTTAAAAGACTTCATTTTTATGTTTTGTTCGGTCTGTTGTCCGTCTCGTTGATATACATGTAGCTGAAGTATTAGAATGTTCAAAGAAATATTTATTTTTTCTTCATGCTGTTTTTGTATTATTTTTTTGCAGACGAGCTTCTAATAATCGTGTTTATTTCTATATGATGTAAAATAAAACAACAATGATCGTTTACTCTCTGAATATTGTTCTGTTTTTCTTGCCTACCATAACATTTTGGATGGATTTGTACTTTGAGTTGTAGAATTTCAGACATCCTTAGATCGATTGTAATCAACTTTCAAAAAAGAATGACGCGAAATCTATGGAGTGTGCTCGAGGGAGGATATGGGAGTGGGTCATGCCATGGACCTACTTCGTATTAGGTCCATGGTCATACAACGTTTTATTCTCTTCACATTTCCCTCTCTTCTTCTTCTTCGTGTTACGTCTTTTGTTCATTTTGTCCATCTTCCGCGATTCCATTTTTGGGAGAAGAAGGGCATGTATCCCACTAACCCATCCCGTAGGGCCGTAGCTACCCTCATTATTTTGTTACGCAACTGCATTTTTTGTTGGGGGGGGGGGGAGGGGGGTGGGGGGGGGGTTTCGATGGATGTAAAGGTCTACAACATATTCCAATGTTTCACATGCAAATGAACTAAAATGTTTAAGTTGCTGTCTATTGAATTCTTTTGAGCATACATCCATGCATAACGATGTTAAATGTCACGAAGCGGCTCCGATAAAGTCACAGATAATAAAAAATTCTTCTTCATGCATGCATCCTGTGAGCTAGCTATGACGCAAGCTAAACTCTGGGGAACAATAAACAAACAGTATGTTTATCGAAGCTTGTATTTCATCCACAATTCCCGCAGTTTGTCCTCTTTGCTATGTCACGTGGTCATAAACATAAAGTCTTCCGTCTCCTAAAGGTCTGTGCCATTAATGCTTTGTTTTGGTCATATACCATAACAAGAGACGATGGATAAATTCACTTTCAGATAAGAAGGTTGGGGTTGATAATGGCAAAATCGACCCTTTTTTAGCAAAATATTTATAATCGCCAATATAATATATAACAGAGAGAATTATGTCAATAATATAGAAGGAGTGGGTGTCTTAATGGCTAACACGAGACTATTTCATAAATAAAATGGTAATTACCTGTTTCTCGAGTAGGAGGAATATGAGGTAAAAGGGAACGTTAATCAGTTCAGCGTCTATATTTGGCAATTTTTTTTTTTTAGTGCAGAAAGAAGCCTGCATAAACAACACACTGCAACGTACCCTACCTTTTTCTATAACCGTCTGCAATTCTCCTCGTGTATTATATCCTTAAAGGGTGTTGCGGACATTCTAAATCCTCAGTTACAACCTGAAGGATGAATTGTATCATATAAGGAAATTAGACGTCTAATAACATAATTCCCGTGTATTCAAACCTCAACCTAACTTATCTAATGGATTTTATTTAATTTCCAGGAAATAGTAAAAACGTATCGAAATAATTAAGTAAATGAATGAGAAATACCAGTGACTGGTGGCCGAGGACATTTTATCTTTCCTACTGTATGTTATTTTATAGAGGGGATAGAAATAATAAAGAAAATTTACATTGATAAAAAGCAATCTTGCTTTTCAACAAATTTTCAAAAACGGCAAGTGATAATCATTAAAGAACATTAGTTAATGAAAAGTAATTTAATAACAATAATCTTCAACAAAAATTCTAGACAGGCCACAGAGATTATCGGTACCTCGTGGGAAAAAGAAAGAAAAAATTAATAGCGTGATGAGAAAGGATGGATTGGCAGTATCATGCCTTCGATATAGTACTTGGTTAAAAAGTATGATATGTAACAAATTTGTATTTGTATCAGCTAGACGCTAAAATGTATTTATTAATGATGACGCAAGTCGATTTCGTAAAGAAACGTGCTTTGTTCCAATAACCCACAATGTATGCTATGGTTCAGAGACAAACAGATTAACCTTCCCATAAATTTGCATGACAATCGATCAAATCTGTCTTTGAAGCAAACAAAAAGAAGAAAAAACATTATATAATGATATTTTTTTTCTTCAGGGGGGGGGGGGGGGGGTTAATGATTATTATGCCAAAGTGTCTACCATGGCTACCATGGCTACGCGTGAAAAACACCCAAGGCGTTGTGTTTTCGACCTTCTGTTTCAAACATAATTATTGGCATCGAGAGGATTAACAAATGATCTTCCGGTGTGGATGGAATTAAAAAAGATAGAGACAGAGCGGGAGAGAGTCTTGGGATGGTTATGTCTTTTTCTCATTGCGTCCTTTCTGCTACATTTCTTTCCAAAGGTCGAGCGCTTGCAACATTATTTCATATTTGTGTTAGGCCAAGGAGTACAGCTCATTGGTTAGACCAGGGGAGTGTTTCACAAAGAATGAGATCGCCTTTAAGTTTAACTTAACTATGGCAGGCCATTCATGCCACTTTTTGCTCTCACCATTTACTGGCATTGGTCTCTCAAGAGACGTACCAATCATGGTCACAAATCTACAGAATTTACATTTTTGGATGATTCATTATTGATCGAAAAGATATTATCTAGTGATCATAATGATGAGAGAAACCAGTGGCATGAATAGCCTGCCATACTTTAGTCCAACTTAAAGTCGATCTTAGTCTTTGTGAAACGCCCCCTGTTATCTTTTCTATTATGTATCACTGACATAATGCCTCTACCATTCAAAATATTCCACTCCAACTAACAAATCTCTCTACTTTCTATTTCATGCAGTTTGGGACTAACCACGTGAACAAGCTCAGCTGTCCTCGGGCCCTTACCCTTGTCATCGTCGCCGACGGCCTCCGCGGCGCCGGGGCCAACATCCTGGGCATCAGCGACGAGTTCATCCAGGAGACCTGCAAGTCTTTTTGCGCCGTCTCGTCCATGGAACGCGAGGACCAGCACAACCTCCCCACGCCCGAGAACCGCGTGTTCCGACTCAAAATGGACCTGTCCGCGTTCGGGGCGGAGTTCCGGATACCGGACATCAGTCGGGCCGTGTTCTTTTTGAAGATCTTCGGTACCTTCAGGAACCGGTACATGATGCTGATGTGCAACAGGGGGGATTCGAACCTTGTGAGGCAGCTGCGGCTTAATGTGGATCCAATGGTAAGGAATGTATTTTTTAAAATCATTCTTAAAAACGAATGTCTTGATTGGAGTATAACAACTTTGTGCACTGAAAGATAAATTGATGACCCTGTGTATATTTCCATTACTGCGACAATTCTGTCGTCATTAAATAAAGTTTAGGAAATTCCATCCTTGTCGGCATATTTTTAAAGAATGGTTCAATTTTGTTCTGTTTTAGCAATTTGGTGTGACGACCATTATAACAATTAGAATATTTTCTAATGAATACCCTTTAAAATATTGAATTTCAATATAATCCTTTCTTTTGGGTAAATAATAGCTTCTGATGCCCCTTCCCATCAAGTAAAAAGGGAATACCTGTGTAATTTCGAAGTTTTAATTCCGTGCCCATATACTCTATGATCATTTATATGATTTTCCACCCCCAGCTGATGCGCAATATATTTCAAGAATCTTACAACACGTACAAGAGCAAAGGAGAACGGAAAATGTCGGATACCGAGGCGCTAAACTTGAAGGCGAGTACCCGACTGACCGAGGTCAAGATGTCATATCGGAGAGAACCACTGGTCTATATCGAGGAGGAGAACATGGTTGTGTCGATAGAGGGCGATGCCAGTCGAAGCTTCAATTACAGTTTAGGTACAGCGGTCTCCTCACTTTGCACGATAACTCTTTTCTTTCAGTCTCTTGTTATGTGCATGTAGTTTCCTTTCATATAGGGGGATACACGATATAAGGATTACATGAAAAAAACGCTCTAAGGTTTTATACTTGATTCAAAATCAGATGACACAAGTAGAGAAAGACGAGGATCAGAGGAAGGAAAGAGCGTGTACTTTAACATAATGAAATTGAGGTTTATCTGACGTGTTTGATGGGCGCTTTCCCATTTCAGACCGGTCAAATAACAAAGAAAATGGAAGAGAGAGATAGAGAGAGAGAGAGCGGGAACAAAATTAATGAACGAGAGGAGAAAATTTCTTGAATTTGGAAGGAATAACCATTTCCAGACTTCTAATTTTAAATGTTGCCACACATCTGAGTTAAAGCTTTTCCGTTCTCAAAAAATCTTCCTGCAGTGATTGCTGTCGTTTGGTACTCAAATTTTATGTTTGTTGTGTGCATCCCTACATCTTATATGTGCTACAGGTTGTATGTGCCTACTTCGCATTCTAAACCCTTCTTCAAGTTATATTATCACTAAATAATGACACAAAATCCATTTAAACTCGTTTTATTTATCATTCCTCTTGCAGGTTTTGAGTTAAATGTCGGCCTCAGGGGGCTGGAATGCCTCGACAAGTTCATCGACCAGCTCGTGCTCGCTGACGGCCTCAACGACATCGTCAAGGCACTCAACTTCAAGTCCAAATGCACAAAGAGACTCAACGAAGACACGATAAAACACAAACTACATTCGGAAATGAGCAGGCATAAAACACCCAATGGAGGGTCTAACAACAATAATAACAACAGTACGGCCAAAGATACGGGGTCATAGCAAAGTCCACAGTGAACTGATCGAAAATCTGCCATTCCATTTTTTACGAGGATGTCGTTTCGACTATTAAAAAGAACTTGAAGAGTCAATATAAATCATGCATTTTTTTTTAAATACACCAATTTTAAGTTTAGCGAAGTTATACTGTGATAAAGTATAATATTCATTGACGAATGGAATTATTTTGCAGACGTTAATATGATGAGGTTTTTTAATGTTTTAGAAGGAATACCGTGCAGTTACAGAACAATTATAAACATGATAAAGTTTCGTATAATGAAGATTAGAAGCGAATATAAACGAAGGCCCTGAGCCAATTATTGCTTGATAAGTCTGACAATAGGATTTAATTGTATAGTTGACACCAAATTAGTATGGAATCATGTACATGTAATTCGATGCCTATACCTGCCGAAAAACGCGAGCAGTCAGTGGCGGATCTGTGGGCCCTGTTTCATAAAACATGTTATCAATAACAAATCACCTGCTCTTAACCAATCAAGTGTAGCGATTTTAGTAGCTTATACATGTAACACTTTTTGAAGCGTGTTATTACGTTTTGTGAAACAGGGCCCTGCAAAAACAAAAAAAAGGGGGGGGGGGTAAATGATTCCGGAACGCACACACATAATGTGTGTCCTAATTTCTCCTGTAATACGACGAATGTAAGGGATATTTCTACTGTAACCATCGGGACTTATCGCAAATTGAACTATGGCTTTCGATGATATAAACACCTGTATCTCTCCTTTGTATAGACTGGGAATTTACACATACATAACTTGTCTTTTCAGGTGGTATTATCTTAATTGGTATTTTGGAATCAGCAAATAAGAGGGTGCGATCCCAGGCAACGATGGAAATATCGATAGTACCATTGTAGTAGATTTCTTTTAATATTAAGGTGAGAAAATAATACAATAATATTGTAATGCCTATTCATGATGTGTACGTTGCATTGCTATAATGTGATGATGATAATGTACAAAATGATTTCAAGGCCAAATATCGAAGAGAATTATTGATGCGATAGGGAGCATGACAGAGCAAACATGAGTGCAATAGCTTGAGTGTGCTTGTACTATTAAATCTCACCATCTTTTATTTTGCCATAGCTTGTCGCCGAATTGTTGGTAACTACATGTATCTTGATAAATCTTTTATACTCTTACCTGTAGCATCTCATCCCTGGCGGATGATGACGTTGTTTTATACCAACAAAAAAAAATAAGACAAAAACGCAATTTTCATACTTTTAGAATGCATGATAATACTATTTGTATTTATGAGTACAGGGGTGTGTGTACTCATACAAACGTCATGATGGCTTTAGTACATTTATGTAAATTTGATACTCCCGATAATTGTGCCTAGTTGTGTGTGCTTTTCATGTCTCGAATGATGTTCAGACTATGATAGAATTAAATTGTTAAATTAAATGTCTTAAAGTTCAGGATTTATATTGTTTAATAATTAGTTAAACAATAATTGTTTGACTAATGACCATTTCTCGAGTATCTCTCTGAGAACAAGGGATCGTGGAAGGAAATTTAAAGTGGAAACAAAAATGTAATGCTGTTATTTCTAGGTTCGTAGCGAAATTACTTTTGCTTGAGTTTGCCTGCACCAAATTAATCTTTAAGTAAATATTTTGCATTAGTATGGACACTTGATTATTGATATGAATAACCATGCAGATTGTTATTCGCACCATCTGACTGCAGGAGGAGAGGGTGGGTGGGGGGTGGGGGGGGGGGGGGGCTGGGTGTAGTTGGGAAGTCGCCCAGTAAAGATCTTAGTGTCTATGCAGAGGGGGTATTCGCTTGTGATTTCTGACATTTTAGACATCCCTTTTAAACAATTATCTCATCAGACAATCTAACTAGATGTCACAAAAATACGAATGAATAAATCAACTGTTTATTATGATGACGGTTGGTGAATTACTTAATCAAATTCGTTTTAAATCATGTTTATCTGTTATAGATTGGAAGAAGGGTAACTGGTATATGTTTGATGTTTTAGTTGAGGTGTAAGTTATTGATATTTATTTGTTAATTTATGAAATAAATATTTCTATGATAACACTTCAAGCGATGATACTGTATCATCTACTCTCTCGGGTCATTTTTCGTTGTCCCTTGTTCCATATCTTCTTAAAACCGTATCCCATTATGGTCTCGGGTGTTTCTCACTTTGACCCCCCCCCCCTCTTTCTCTCTCTCTCTCTCTCTCTCTCTCTATCACTGTCTCTCTCTATCACCCTCACTCTCACTACCCTCACCTCTTCTCCCTTTTTCTCTATTTCTTTTCTCTCTCTCTCTCTCTCTCTCTCTCTCTCTCTCTCTCTCCTCTCTCTCTCCCTCTATGTCTGTCTGTCTCTCTGTCTCTCTGTCTTTTACACTTACCCGAACTTAAACACATCTAACAATCTACACGAAACGACAAAAAGGCAGGGCATCCAACTTCATAATGTTTTTTATACAAACATTTTATGTAATAAAGTAGACAATAGTGCAAAATGTATCGTCATGCGGAATAATTAAAGAGATATAAGTACGTAGCATGATCTTGATTGAAATAAGGAAACATCGTATCGAACTTAATAAACTCGTATTATATTATGTATGTTCTAGGAATATTTGTAATCACATATAAATCTATCGGTATCACTGTTTGAGGTTGTATATAAAACTTCTCCTTTATTCACATTCACAAAATGGGGTCAGTCACCACGAAATGAGTCCAGTGTCGCATTAGGCTCAATCGTAGTAATAGCGATGTATAGTGTATGTACTGAAAATTGACCCACCTACCACATTTAAGATTTTTCCAAAAATCGACTTATTAAATTCTTTGTTTGTTGAAAGTTTCATTGAAATCGAATGATGGGAAGTGTGTTGTTGCTATGTTGTTGTTGACCAGACTATAATATGTTACGCATCATTAACTTTACACCTAATTATCTCAAAACTGGGTAATCCCATTGTTTATAAAGTCCAATTAGGTTTTTGTTCATATTTCTGGATATAATTTATCAATTTTAATGTGTGACCCCTTTAAAGCTTACTTAATGTAGATTCATATAATACTTAAAAACAGGAATACAAATTTTGACCAACTGGACTCATTTCGTGGTGACAGGCCCCAAATAACGAAATATTTGCAATCGCAGGAAGACTAATGTCAATATTCGGTCAAATGTAAGAAGGAAGGCTAATTTTCTTTCTTTAAACGCTGAAAGCACTTGCGTATATACTCCATATACTCACGGTAAGTGAGTAATAAATATTTACAATTATTTACATATTTAAATTTATAAGAGAAAACAAATATATAAATCAATTTTCCAACTCAATTATAAATCCTACAAACATATCTGTCCGTGAATGCACTTTCTAAATTGTCCTTCAGCCCTTAATAAGGGCTTCGTTTATTTGGCATGTTGTGATACATTTCGTAGTGGAAGAGTATAGAAAATTATAGAATAAAAGAGAAATATGGAAATATCTCTATGCATGGGTAAATAAATATAATTATATCTTAGATATAACCATACCTTGCAAAGTCCTTGTGCATTTCATGAATGATATCCTCACCATATCGGTTGAATGGTACATTATTATGTAAGCACATGACAATAATTTGAAGTATTACTGTTAATAATGTTTTCAAATTTAGAGACTTTTCGTAGGGTGTCACATAATAAATACTTTCAGTCACTTTTGTATAGATCAACGCAGGCTTATGTCCCGAAAACTTCGGTCCAATTTCCGAAAACTTCGGTCCAGCTTTTGATTATCAAAAGCGAACGAAAATTCGTATAATGCCCAGAATCTGAATACACACGTGCACCGGTTATATATCTGACATTTCTACAAAATGTTCATCTTCCATATTTCAAAAGTGAATAAAAACAAACACAGATATAGTGTAACAGCAAATTTTGTGATTAAGACCAGCTCCAGGTAATGAAATAATTGTCCTTTTTCAAAATGCAATTGCTTGACATTCTTTCCTTTTTTCAGAATTTGATTGATAACTTCGAAATTAGCAAGTATTTTTGTAATGCCATGTTTTCATTTCAGACAAAGTTAAAATATAAACATTACAGTTATTCCAGTGTATGACCCTGTTTATAACTTGCATAGAAAACACATGCCTCGTAGAATCAAGGAAAATATATTATTATATAAATAACATGAGTGATGATGTGAACATGATGGTATACTGATACACAATATTAATGATAATTATAGAATGGCAAGAAATGACATCAGTAATTATGGAAACATAGAGAACAATAGCACCATGATGACAAAATAAAAATAAAACATAAATAAACATTTTCGTAATATAATATAGTGTTCTTGTATCGCAAGTATTTTATAGTCATACATAAGCTTTAATATAATTATTCACCCTCTTTTCACCATAAATGAATATATAAAACGGAGAAGGCAAGCTATTGGCATTTTACATATCTGCTACATCGTGTATAGTCATGTAAATATACATTTATTTAGACTCGATATGAATGAAACGGCGGTGATAAATAAACGTGTAAGTGGAATATTTCAATAAGATATTCTTAAGTACATTGGAAGAGTGAAAGACAATTGCATATTAGGAATACAAATAATGTACATGACCTTCACCGTAAGTAAACACCAAGCTCCTCAAATAGATACTGTTACGTAACAATCCATTTTCATAGATTATGGTAGTTTTAAGGGTGAAAATACAAAGAGAGATATTATTCATATTCACAAAAACACAATACAATGTGAATTATATAGAAACTCGAGATCAAATCACATTCCCTGCATGCTTCAAAGTCAATTGATGCCCCAAAAAAAAAAAACCTTCTCAAGAGTATTAGAACTATTTCCGATATCTGTCTATTTAAATAGTCATTTAAAACATTAGTGATAATGTATTACTTGTATAGGGTAAATCTTTATTATATTTCATTTCTTCCCGAGCACCTATGCAATCTTCGCATCCGCTACAAAAATATAAACTACCTCGTAAAATACTTTACTCAGTACATCGTAAACAACAAGAGCACCATTTTTAATATTGTAATCTTTCGCAAAACGCAGGACATACATTATAAACGTTCGAGTATAATAACATCTACCATTTGAGGTTTCATGGACAGAAATACGCCCTTTGTATCCAAATGCATAATGCCATGAATCGCTATAAAATGAATTAATATTTAAACTTTGATTAACTTTGATAAACTGACAACAAATCAACAGAAATTGTTTTCCAATTTCTAAGAATTTGTTTTATTTTCACAAAATAATGGCTTCAGATCTCATCTTCAACCTAATGGCTTTTCACACAGCTTTATACCGATTTTTGGCAGCTGATAAAGTGAAAACCTCCTCTCCTCTTCATATGACCATGATGACAGCCGTCCGGTGGAACACAGGAGTTCCGATATTCTATGTAATTTTGGAAATTTGTAGATTTTAGTAATAATTCATTTTACAGTTTCGATACTATATTTTGGAATGAATGCGCGTATGCAATAACGGGTATCAATGCTCTATCGCGAATTATAATAATTATGATAATTCTGAAATCACACGCTGCCGTTATTTAGTTCATAATTTAGTCTCACTCGAGGAAACAAAGTTTCACATTTGCATCACAAATGGTACGGCAGCAGCACCCTCTGAATAGGAGGCACATCTGAACCTTAAAAGGTGCAAATGACCACCTTTTAGGATGCAGGATGTAAGAGTTGAACCCTACCCTATGGTATGTTGCTCCCCATACCTTAGTCACACCGACATCAGGGGGGGGGTGTTTCACAAAGATCCTTAGTTGAACTTATCTCTAAGTTGAACTTAACAATTATGGAAAGCCGTTAGCATCTATGAAAATATTTTGTTAACGTTATTTTTAAAGGCATAAAATGTTGATTAAAATCTTTCATTATCATGGGAGATTTCATGTTCTTGATGTGAAATTTATGGAGCTTTTGAATATTTTTTATTTTAAGGCTACAAATGGCTCTCCATAATTGTTAAGTCCAACTTAGAGTTAAGTTCGACTTAGAATCTTTGTGAAACACCCCCTGACCGACAACAGACCGAACATAAGATCCCATTATCCCCCAAATGGCGAGAGAAAAAAAATCGGTCGGTTTGGAGTCAGTTTGGTGGTGTAACTGATGAATTCAGGGCTGCTGCCGTTGTGCCGACTCTTTAGGGAGGGTGCAAATCTGAACCTCTATTCTTGTCGACTGCTCCCTCAGGGTCAGTGAGCGAAGAGTTTCCCTTCAGATGTCTGCACCTGGAGTTTCCTTCTCAACTGCTTCCGGGTCGTCATCAACCACGATCTCCTGGACATCTTGAAGAGATTCGATGTCCTGGATATCCTGACGGCCGCCGACTCCATCCTCGCCGCTCGGTTGTGGTACACCTCGTCCTTGACGACCGATGCCTGGTCACCGTCGTCACCCTCACAGTCCCCGGTCTCGAGGACGCTCACGAACGAACTCTTGGTCGACATGGCTGGTCGAACATATTCCTTTTTCTTCACGCTGCCACGGAGCCAAAATGATTTGTCAGAGGGAGAAAATATAGGAAGTGGTATAAGCAAAGAAGGTGAATTCGCTCTTTTGAGTCATTGTTGCCAATTTGATACGAGGGATCGTTGTTTGTTAATCTGTTTGTTTGTCACAGCGTGCGTATTTCGAAGGGGTAGCAGAAGTAAATGCGGGTCATGAGGGTTCGGGGAGAAGGATAAATAATAGACAGTCCATCACAATCATGCATGTTAGCCATCGTTAAGCAGTAATGAGGTATTAGAAGAAAGACCGGCTATCTCTGAGGTCAAATTGGCAGCTCTAAGTCGTCAATCCTTTCACTGATGTCACGTGACGTTCCTAAGCCAATGAGATGTTGTCTTTTATATGTCGTCAGTTGCTACGATGGGTCTCTTAAAGACACTCTTTGGACGGCGAGCGGGCCGAATTTGCCTTAATCGACGTTGCACACCCGCTGTAGGTTGCGAGCTGAAAGTGAAGAGGGAAGGAGAATATCAAAAGACTAGTGGGAGAGCCCGTGATGAGGTATTCGAAGGACTTGCAAAGCGAGATATTCCGAACAAAATATATAATCTGGGGTTCATTTATTTTATTTAGCGTAGATGGAGTATTTCCCATGATCAAGTAATGACTTAGAAATAGAATGATAAAAGGAAATAAAACAAGGCGAGAACAAATTGCCGAAGCAAGCCTTCACATTACAACGTAAATTCCACTCAATAAACTTGTAATTATGGGTATCAAAATTACATAATCTCTGTAAAGAGTTAAACTCCTTTTTAGCTATTGGAAGTCATCAGTTTCATACCCCTTCCTCCCAAACATAAAATTTTAAAGGCATTTGTACTTTTTTAATATTTCAATATTACATTTCCTAAAAGACAAATTTAACGATGTTTCAGTGTGCTGGCAAACTCGGAAAGCAGTGAGTTGAAGATGAGGAGAGTGGCCCATGTATTAATATTCGAAGTCTATTAGCTGACACGAAAGACAAGATTTGATAACCCGTAATTATCATGAAATCGAGTTGAGTCTGAGAGACTATATTAAAAATATTAGACTATGTTAAATAGTTTAAAGATAAGAGACAAGGGAAGGGAGGGAGAAAATAAGAGAAGAGAGAGGTTGGATGATTTAAGAGTCGTGCGCTTTAGAAAGTGACTATCATTTTAGTGAAGCGAAGCCAGCATTAATTTGTTATCATAATTATGCATCTGTTTTCGTGCAGGCCAATATTGAGTTTAGATCATCATGCATATGTTAGGAAAAATATAAGAAGTAAGCATATTATCTTTTTAAACAATGCTCTAATGAACACTGCAGATACAAATAGTAGAAAGAAATAATAGATTGATTAACGAAGATTTGCGCAAATAAAAGTATAACAATTAGATAAATTAAAATACTCATAAAAAACAAACAGCACATTATGACGAGAATTATAAAAGGGTGAAAGTGAAGAGAAATGAAGCAACTGAAGAAAAAGGAAAAGAGCACAGCTACTGGACGGATTTCCATATGTTGATTCACAATTATTTATTTTTTAAATTTATGAGCGTATATGAACCAAAATAACTATTTACGGAACTAGGTTAAATTTAATAGGAGAATGTACTATCATATGTGCATCATTCAATTCATTAATGAACCACTTGAGAAAGATCAGATATACTGTACAATGTATGTACATGTATATACGCCTTTATGTGTAAATTCATGACTGAAAAGGTTTTATTACATTAGCGTGCAATGGAAAAAGAACATAACTATTACAGCAAAAATGAGAATCGTAATTTATTCAGCGAAACATATAAAAAAGAAAGCTGAAATTACATTGTATCAAAATTATAATTTATATTCTAATAGTAGAAGTCGTCGTCGTCGTCGTCGTTGTCGTCGTAGTCGTCGTCGTAGTAGTAGTAGTAGTAGTAGTAGTAGTAGTAGTAGGCCTAGTAGTAATAGTAACAGTAGTAGTACAAGTAGTAGTCACAGAAAAAGAAGAAGTTGTAGTAGTAATTTTCTTTTTAGAAGCACACTGTAGTAGTAGTAGGCTGATCACAGTGCATGCATATACATTCTGCCGTGCACGTCAGTGCACAGCAATAGCAAATCTATGCTGAGAAGCCATTTTTCAACTTATGATTTAAAAAATTCAAAAACATGTAACAACATAATTTTTACACAGATATTTCAGTCATTCTTTTAACCCACTATACTTAAAATCCTGTGGGTGTGGTTATTAGGGAAAGTATTTATTTTATTTTTTTAAAAAGGGATGTTTTTGACACCGCGCAAATTGGGCCAGTGGGTGTGTGCAATCACCACGGACAATACTGCACTAAATATCCCGGCAGATTGGAAAAAACTCCCCTGTAAAAAATGGACTTGCCACCAATGTTTCATTCACTGGATTTCAATGACCTTACCATATATGGTACCTGTGACCTTTCCCTGGCTACCCCAGCAACAGGTACATCGGAATTTTGTTTCTACACGAAGTTACATTGAGTTGAATGAATTTTCAGAAAATGCTCATAAATCCGTAAATATTGCCCGATTTTCAAATCCTAAACTGGTTTTCAGTAGTTTAACATCCATAGTTTCTTGCCACATGCTCCGATTTTTAATCCATCGAGTGAAACATTACTGGAAATTGCTGCGAAAGTTCAGCTCATCATTTTATTCAGCGTGACTTTCAAACTTTCTACAGTTGTTTTATATAGATCAGGAAGTTAGGTGAGAAGGAAAAAAAATATATAAACATTGTCTAATTTGCATAACGGTGTTGCGAATATGTAATTAGCTAATTATCAGCTCATTTGCATAATTAATTAGTTTTCATAAATCTTATTATATAAATGGATAGGGATTCATTAGTTGAAGCTTGCCACAAAGTTGTATCAAACAGACTCATTTAAAACTTGAGATATTGCATTTACGCATATTAATTAGCTGGACTTAGTCGTTTTTTGAACATTTCCAAACCTGCGGATTGGTGAAATTGAACAAAATGTGGTTTTTGTCAATCCGGTGCACCAAAATGCAACAAGTCTGGTTCTTGAATTTTATTTTTCATGCTTATTTCACTTTGGTTTCACAATACATATCATTTTTAAGACCATGTAATACTCTATTATGTCAAAAAAACACCCTTAAACATGTAAAAAATCAATTTTTGCCATAATTTGCTATTTGCGGCAGGTTTTTGAATGATTTTACGATATCTTCAAAAGACCATATCTCAGGAATGCCTTGACAGAATTTGAAAATTTTTGCAGCAAAATAAATATATCATTGATATCTTTAATATGACACCAAAATAAAGAATGTCTTATGTGTATTATTTTTTTGAGTGCTCTACCTAGTAGTAGAAGTAGAAGTAGTCTTATTATTATTTTATTATTAATAGCAGTAGTAGTAGCAGAAGTAGTAGCAGTAGTGGTAGGAGTAGTAGTTAAGTAGTATAAGTAGTAGTAGTAGTAGTAGTAGTAGTAGTAGTAGTAGTAGAAGTAGTAGTATAGTAGAAGTAAAATTTAACGTTGTAGTTGAAGAGGTGTAGTCTCAAGTGAAATAAAGCGATTGTATACCATGAATATACAGTAGTATTTTATTACGCAGTATAATGACATTTACCAAATGCAAATACTTATGTCTCGTCTTTATCCATACATAATATTGCTTCATTTTGTGCATTGGATAAGATAAGAATATTGTTCCTTTACCTCATTATCATTAGAAAGATTTTTTTAAATATGTGCGGTGATTGTTTTACACTCTAATTATTTCAATGATACATTAAATTATTTATGTTCCCTTTATTTTTAAAGAAAAAGCAAGAAACTACAAGTCCCTTGAGTACATAGTGCATAATGTACTTGTTAATAATTTTTAGAAAGTAGTACGTACTGTAAAACAGCCGAAACATAATTTATATCTGGTCAATTAAATACAAGATTTGCGTAGCCTTGACGATGGATTTAGTGCATATTAGCCGTTAATTGGAACATAATGTGTCATTGTAATGTGCCATAAATAAATGCTGGACACAATTTTTGCTCACATTTCTCAATTTTTTCTCCGGTCTCTGACGTCGTCGATATCGGTAGGAAATGTGTTGTAAACTAGGTAGGCAGAAATTGATATCAATTTCATTATTTACTCGAGATCATGAGAATGATGCATTATAAAAGTAATAATTATTCATTAGACATTCTGTCGAGAATTTAGAAAAAACTGTCATCCACTTAACTTTTATTTCCGTTCATAAGGGGACACCCCCCCCCTCCCCTCTTGTGGGCGCTGGGTGAGTATAACACTTTACTCAGTTTTATCAGGGTTTTAACATGATTACGGAACCTAACTGTATAGCCTACTTAACCACATCTTCGTCACGTGTTGTTTTAATCTGCACATATTTGGTATCAAATTAAAAAGAGCTATACTCGATCAGAAAACGCCATTATCTCAATTTTTCTTTTTAGGCGATAAGAGCCTGATTTTACCAGAGCCAGTCACTAATTACTGTTTCCATCTCTAAAAAGAGGCCTACATGTGTATTTAATATTTATAGAAATTTACGGTCTTTTCTAACACGACGAAGCTCTTTAAAGTTATTTCATAATCAATCGTAGAACAGATCTTATTGTTTCTTTCTAAAGAAGACCCTTATTTTCATCTGTAAATGTAGGGATTTTATATTTGCCCATGAACTCAATAATTCTGTCTTGATTTTACTGTGAGACGCCATCATGCAGCTGAGAAGACATATATACATAATACTAAAGGAAAAATAACATCAAATGTTACAGAAGAGCGTATAATAATTTAAAAAAAATGCTAACTATATATAGAACTCACCATTTATGGATAGCCATGATGACTATGGTGATGGCGAAAATGGAAGTGACTGCGGCTACGGTGGAGAGCACGATGGTGAGCGTTTTCTCGGCCCCCTCCTTCCCGCCTTCACCGGGGGCGAAGGGGTCGCCTCCTGGGTTAGTACTTTCTTGAATCTCCCGGCCTTCGAGTGCGTAGAGGGTGAAGTTGGTAGTGACGCTCAGGGAGGCGCGGATGCTGTCGAACTGGTAACCGAGCGAGGCTAGGAGCAGTTTCTGTGTTAGATAGCCGCCATCTTGAAAGAGGATTGTGATAAAGGAATGTTTATATATTGCGGAAGAGCAAAAACAACTGATTCGTCATCAATGTCTGATTGTTCCTTCTTTTAGTTTTTAAGTTATTTAATTATTATTATTACTTTTTTTGTTTTTGTTTACTATTCATCAAAAATGTCCTGCTCGAATTGTTGGATGTTTTTTATGTATGACATTTCACGTACAACAATTTCCTGTTTTAGGCTATTGACAAAATATATAGATATTGCAGTAGCCGGATAACACAATCATTTTCAAATTATTGTTGGAATTTCTCTCATCGCAAGTGCGAACATTTTTTTTCTTGTTGCCAATTCTTTCTTCTTAAGAGAAGTTTCAGAAATTTTCGTCCGACACCCTTTGCCTTATTTGAAATGACTTATGAATGCCCAGACCCCTTATAACTTTCTCTTACCTTTACAGAGCGGCGATTTGGGCGGCGGATGAACCAGCATGTCCACCTTGAACTCGTTCTCCTTGATCTGGACTGGGAATCCTATAGCAGCGCTTACATGGCTACCATTGATATAGGCCGGTACCTTAGTTCTACAGTTTAAAGAATTCAAAACGAGGAAAGAAGGAGGCAAGATATTTATATTAAAAATTGTATTATATACAGAAATTCAATAACACACGACTTGAAGGCAAACGACAATGCATCAGGGCGTTTTCCGTCGTCAGGAAAGAGGGGGGGGGGGGGGCATCTACCGAAGATTTGCGCTACGCCAAATAAGGATACCAAATAAATTTCTCTTAGAACACCCCTTCCCCCTCATCTGGATTAACACTGCTGTAATGTACGCATTTGGCAAAGACTTAACAGAATGTGAAGTTGAAATTATTATACAACCACTAAAAGTTTTATTAACAACATTTCTCGTAAAACAGAGATGATATTTGCAATAGTGCATCACAAAGAGTAATCCTATACGAAGAACGTATTTACTACACTCAAGTTCAGGGATAAAAAATAAAAATAATGACTCTTCAATTATTTTAAATGAAAATAATAATGTTATACATATTATGCATGATGTAACATTCATTTTAGGGACAAAAGCGTAAGGTAAAGATGCGCAAAACCAACATATTGAAATAATAAATACGATTAAAAATTAAAAATTAAACGGCGTCCCACAACCAAATCGTCATAAAAGTATAACCAATGTTTTATTGTTGTTTTGACTACTCACCTGTTTAAGAGTAAATTTGAAGATTTGAGACAACATTCATTTGGATACTGAGAACAATATGAATTAACAGCCATAGCTGTAATAGCCTTTAATACAGATTTACTCGTCGGCCACTGAAAGAGAAAAAAAAAAGAATTATAGATCGAAAAGATTTACAAAACGCTTTAATGGAGAACAAATTATTTTTAAATAAACAGAAGAGATGTTCGTGAATTGGATGACATCTTTTCGGTAAACGCATCTTTTTAGATATACATGTAATTTTCGTAAAAATACACAATACACATTCCACGTACACATACATAACAGATAACATCAACATCACATGCATACTATATTGAAAATCGACAAATAGAATGATTGACAAAAAATACGGTGCTATTTTGTGTTTACTTCTCGTTCACCAGGTACAAGAAATTATGCATTATAACATTTCAATAATGAGAAATATAATCATTGCTCCACAGCATACTTTAACATTACAGTGATTCTTTTATGTTATTGATAATAATAATATTAATAATAGTGAACATTTATATCAAGAAAACAAACCTGTTTAATGTTTCCTTCCAAATAAAATATAACTCCATGATCGAGCTCCGTCGTAACGTCTGTGAAAGTAATTATGATAGAAGAAAGAAGGTAGAAAAGCATCTTAAACGTAATACAAAGTTTTGGGAAATTTTGGAAATTGGGTGGATAATGATTCTCTACAATTTTGAGATATATGATGCCCCTGTGGATGTATTATAAGCACTAGAAAGTTTAGCCCCTAAAACACTTCTGCCTTCGAGAAAAATTGAATATAAAAATTTACCGGTGCTCCCGGTAAATGTTGATAAATTTCAAATAGCGCCTACGACCGTTCAATGGTAGCTGCGACTATGAAAATCTCAGAATAAGTAGTTGTGATATATAATTTCAAAACAGGAATAGCTAATCGGTCGATTTTAGTCAAGAAGCATTGTTCTATGGCTTAATTAATATCTTGACCTTGAGAGGGAGCTATATAACATAAAGAGTTTATTATTTACAATTTCATAACTTCAGACTCGATTTCAACCGCGACAACGATCACTGAATATTGTAAGATCGCATATGCTTCCAATATGTTCATTTGAACCAAATTCATGATCCCATACCAAAACTTTGTATTACCTTCAATGCAACTGATTTAAGGTTTGCTAAGCGTAGATTCATGAGGTGTGTAATTAATGCGGAACAAAAACAAAAACATTTTATTTTATTCAAATCAACTCAATGCTTGATTAAATTCAGCAATGCTGATTGTTTGACAGAAAGTGAGCTAAAACATTAATAGGTATATATTGTACAAACAATTTGATTAGTAATTATGTGATGATTGCTTGTACCTTTTTATTGATTGGTATCAAACATGAAAATATTATATCTCATGTTTTTATATTTTGAAAACAAACTTACACTGGCATTCGCCTCCCTCGTAACCGACTATACACGCACAGCTGCAGTCTGTTCCTCTTACAATGCCGTTCTTGCACTTCTTATCCACACACGGCACTTCGGTGATAGTAGGACGTTTGCGGCCATTTTTCTGTGTCACACCGCCATCTACGGTGGTCATGCCAGTCGGCCCAGGCCCGAAGAAAGATCCAGTAGTAAAGAAGCTACTGTCTGTGTTGAATGGCTGGAACGTGGCCGGTGGCGCCGTTGGAAGAGCTAGGAGAACAAAAAGTGAAAAATAATAGAAGTATTTTCTGATCCTGGTACACTAGGAAAATTATCAGATTTCAGATTTATTTATTTGGAGGAAAACAAATTGCTATTGACTGATCGAGTAGTGGCATCTGCAGAATAATGACAGGGCAATAGCTATTCAAGATTTTTTCGGAAACAGTACCCTAGTGGATTGAATAACATAAGTCGTATCACTGTGGTACAGTGGCGTATCCAGGAAATGAATACAGATGGGGGGGGGGCGTAAAATATCTGGGTATAGTTCCAATTATGTGGACCAATTTTATCTGGTTCATTGGCCTTATTTGCAGCTTTCTTTTTGTACTTTTTTCCGTGGCGTCCCTTCAAGCTGGATACGCTAGTTCTGGGTATAGCAAATCCGTTTCAGACTGAATAATCTCCATTTGTCCCAACCATTATGTAGTTGGCTGAGTATGCATAATCCTACGAATTTTGTGATCTATGGGGCGCATCCCAAATAATGAGAACGTGGTAACACTAATGTATTCTTGCACCTATCGCCCTAAATAAAAGACCATAAACGGCCATAAAATGTGTGATGCTTTTTTTCTGTTTGAGAATATACATGCAATTTATACGGTCATTAACATAAAGAATAAATATTTGTTAATTTATTCATTTAATCCATTAATTTATTTGTTTATCTATCTATTCACGTATGTTTATATATATATATATATATTAAAACATATTTATTCAATTATTCATAATTGTATTCATACATTTATATAAATATATATATATATATATATATTCATGTATTCATTCATTCGAATGTTCATACCCATATATGGTCATTGTGTCATATGTACCATAATTCGGCTCAACACAGGCATTCTTCCATTAATCACAATAATCATATTTTTTACCAACATGATCTTTAAGGATTAACCCTCCAAATATTGTGGTACCTTGTCGATAACCACATTCTATTTATAAAGGTCAAAGTACTTACCACATTTAGACGAACCGGGGTCAGGTGGCGCTGTTGATGTAAAGCGGATAGGAAGTGGGAGGGGGGAGTAGAAAACAGAAAAGGGAGAAGAATGAGAGAGAATGAGAGAGCGAGGGGAAGGGGGGGGGGGGGTGGAGCGGTAAAGCAAATGATGGAAAGTGTTACTTTTCATATAATACAAGATGTGTCAGAGTTCAACGACTCGAGTATTTGATAGGCATAGGCAAAGTTGTTTATAAAGGCCTAGCTATAACTCAACGATCATTATCTATGACTCTATTTTTTGGTAATAATTATATAGAAAACCCTCCTTTTTATATTTTTTTGAAGGGCGTCATTTCTGTATTGTTTACTGTGAGTCCAGTAAATACTAACTGATCACCTCCTCATCAATTATTGCATAATAGGTCTTGGCGAGACGGTCAAATTCGACAAGTGATGAATGACTCGTTTTTGGTTGTCTGTCCTGCCAGAGGTCAATGAATTGCAGTGGCCAAAACAGACCCTACACACCTATCAACGGTAACAATCAGGTTCAGGTTTCCGAAAAGGAAGCACCCGATAACTTATTGAGCCCATCTTTAATTAGGAACCGCCACTTTCCTATTTGTTCTTACCCACCGGCTGGGCACACACTCGCGGAGAAATCGCAGATCCAGAGGAAATATTGCAATTGGCGTAGCGCGAGGTCACCCACCGGGGGGGGGGGGGGGGGAGGCACGGGAACGATGTGACGATCTTACTCAGAAAATGAAATGCGATTACACACTACAACCGACAAGGAGAGGGTGCGGGAGGGGGCCATGTGTCTTCTTTTCGCGTCATTTCCCCCTTTTCCCTGTCTATTCCTCCTCGCCTTTCCTTCAGTTAAAAAATATATTTGACGCCTTTCCATTGGAGTGGGGGCACGTGCCGCCCCCTGTTGCTACGTCACTGATATATGGAGTAAACAAAGGTGCAAACCGTAAAGGGAACTTAATTAAGACGGGATCTCAGAGACAGGAAACAAGAGGGATGGATCCGTTATTAGGTGCTTCCGACATAACCCGGTGTGTCGTGTCTTGTCTTGTCGCGGCCGGGCATATGACATTTCTATCACAAAGTACGTTGAGTGTCGAAGAGTTATATTTTTAGCATATTTTTTGTTTTGTATTGAAATGTATTCTGGTCCTTCGACACCATGCCTTAAACCAAGCGGATTTAACACGTTTGGGGACTAATCTTCGGATATAGGGATAGAGTTGAAACCTTATCGGATTATGACATTTTAACAGTTGCCTATATCTACAGGGGGCCCAATGGGGTCGTAGTCCCGATCAATTGGCAAAATGTGGGGCAGGGTACGACAAAAAATAAAAATAAAGATAAAGAGATGGTGAAAGGAACTTAATGAAAAAAGACAATGTGATCTCGTCATCTCTTTACCGGTGCCCCCATGATACTGGTGCCCCACAATTTCTAGATCCACGTTAAGCCACCGTTGTTAATGGATGGGTATGGGACAGAACGTAATTAGTATTGGTAAAGATATCATGTCTTTATAGCTTATGGTCCATCATGGAGATCTTCTTTCAAATACGCAATATTTGAAACACGTTTTATTTGATTCTATAAGAAGGCAATTTTCAAGGAAACACTCATTCTTTGGATAAAAACTAACAGTTCCACTATTCCGTCACATAAGATCAAAGTAAAAATAATAATACAGTAATAACAATAATTATAAAAATATTAAAATGATAATAATAATACTGCTAGCAATAATAATAATGATAATAATATTATTGATGCTATAAAAATAATGATAATAATATTATTGATACTAATAATTCCAATAAAAATTATGATAATAACAATGAAAAAATGAAAATGAGACATACTGCAGACTTTGCACATCTTTGGGCAGTTTCTTGGAATTTGAGGGTGTAAAGCACAGGTCCAGTACCCAGGCCAGCCCGGGGACTTCCCGCACAGAGGATGCTTGTCTTCGCAGTATTCTATGAATAATTATGAGAACAAAAAAGAGAAATAAGAAATAAGAACAACAACATGCCAAATAGAAAAACATCTCCTAACAAAAAAAAATAATACAAAATAATACAAAATGAAAAGAAACACGAGTCCATACAGAAGCAATAATCACTCAACAACTATATACTAAAAAAAGTAAAGATGCCAAGAACACACATGATTATCCGGCTTGTCCCAGGAGAGGGAGGGCTCAAAACTAAAAGGGGTACGGTGGGCGTAATGAATTTGGGCAGCCCCCGAGTGCCATAGACCCATTTGAAGTTGCATTGATTTTGCCCATCCCTTGAAACCGAGGGATGGGGCATCACCCGTTAATGGCTACGCCACTGATGTGATCGAGTACATATTATATCTCTCGCTCCGCAGCCTTTAAAGGCCACTGACTGTTACTCATGATTTAAAAAAAACATGTCAAATGTAATCGACCTTCAAGCAATATATTTTAATAGTAATGACAAGCTGTAACGTAACCATACAAAAGCTGTTATGTTTTCATTACGCTGCCATTCAATTTGAATTGCTGAGAGAAAGTTATTCAGAAAAAAATACGTTGCCATTCACCATTCCGACAAATTTATATACAAAACCAAAAAATCAGAACCCGTGAGATTTTTCAAGAACATTGTTCTCATAATTTAATTTTTCTCTCACGTGAGAACGAAGAAAAACCGACCGAGATCGCTTTCATATCATGAGGTGGTTATTAAATTTTAGATAATAATAATAACTGAACCAAAACTTGCTGCGGTTCACCAACTTTCATCTTATTTTCGCCCACGATTAATTGTATCGCATAAAACTAGAATGCTGGTCTGGGGAATTCTACATACTTAGAAACATCTGCATTTTATTTACCATAATCTGGTCAGAGAGAGGATCTGATGTTACAGGGAATTTTTCATAGCTTAAAATGTTATTGTATTCGCCTACTGTACTTCTTTAGTTTGCATGGCTCTGTCCAAAGTTTTATGAAGTTTAAGACTATTAAAAACCGATGGTATGTATTTGTTATACACCACAAAATTTAAACTTTCAAGTCAAAAAATGTTCCAAAAGTGTGGCACAATAAGGGGCTTTAAAAATGATCAGAGGTAGCTATGCTACATGACACAACATTCAAAGTAATTTATATAGAGACTATTGCCCATAAGCATTGGAATCATTTTTCTTACCTCTTTTCATTAAATGGTTGCGATAATATGCTGGTTTATTCAAAACAGACAGGTCGATATCTTCTTAGACCTTTATCGATAAGTATATGGCTTTATAGACTGATTACTACAGTTCTAAGGAGATGTAAACTTTCTCTATCACATATATTAATGATCGATAATAAATCATACTGTCAAGTTAATTTTCATGCAAAGAGGTAAGGAATATTATTCCAACTCTATGGGCCACATATTGTACATACTTTACCATTCACGAACAGAATAACATGATAGAGGTTTAAACTTCCTCGAAAAGAGAAATAGTTTTGCAAGTAGAAAACAAATTACCTTCATTATTACAAATGTACGTGCTTCTCTGAAACTACAGATTAGGCGGGGGAGCAAGGGAACCTCAGCCAAGTGACTTTATTAGTTTTTAATGTTTACAATCGGGAGATTTTGGCACAGATAAGAATGAACAATTATCATTGATTACGAGTGAATTGCATGATAAAAGAGCAAGGGATAGAGGGATATAGATATATATAGAGAGAGAGAGAGAGAGAGAGAGAGAGAGAGAGAGAGAGAGAGAGAGAAACGGTGGATTGGGGAGAGAGAGACAGAGACAGAGAGCTAGAGACAGAGAGAGACAGAGACATAGAGATAGAGCGAGAGAGAGAGAGAGAGAGGGGGAGAGAGAGAGAGAGAGGAAGGGTGGAGAGGGGAGAGAGAGAGAGATAGAGAGAGAGAGAGAGAGACAGAAGGAGAGAGAGAGAAAGAGAAAGAGACAGAGACAGAGACAGAGAGACAGAGACACATAGACACAGAGACAGAGACACAGAGAGAGAGAGAGAGAGAGACAGAGAGAGAGAGAGAGAGAGAGAGAGAGAGAGAGAGAGAGAGAGAGATCTTCAACTAATTATTAGTCAAATCTTACCAGAGCAGTCAGGACCGAAATAGCCGTTAGGACATGCGCACGTGCAGTTGTTCCTGTTTAAGGTTCCTCCGCAATGGCAGACTTGTCGACATTCTGTCCGGTGGTAAATATAATTAAAGAAATACAACATTTTATAGAGTTTATTCCATGAAGATATCATTTCTAACTGAATGGAACGAATAATGAGAGAAGGGCGGAAAGTAAGGTTCGTTATTGTAATGTAAAGACAAGCCCTAACGTCTTATTCATACATGTAGTTTGCTTCTCATAATAATCGTACCAGATTAGATCAGTTTTTAAGTTATGAAGCAACTCAAGTACTACCCAAAGACAGTATGGGCAGTTATTAATGAAAAGAAACATTCACATATTAAATGCTTGGCCCATTTAAGCTTTTCTGTGTTTTTTCTTCTTCCATACTACCCTTAACCTACAATGTATGGACACAACTAGCTACAGTGACGCAGGCCATCGCGTGTGTGTGTCCTAATGGAATTATATAATTTGGGGTCCCTTCCTCAAAACCAACGTGTCATTAATACAAAATCATTAAGTAACCGCAATTAGTCACAAAGCATGAAACAGTGACCGTGTATGTATCATTAACTGACAATAAGCGAAATAATGACCCCAATGAGAATGTGACTTATGGTGACTACGGCGTTCCAGTTGTTGTTCTTTGATAAAATGAACATGGCGGAAATGAGGCTTTGCTTAGCTTACTTATTATAGGCAATATAAAATGCTCTGGATTGCTCCACTATTTAATGTGTATATTTTATTGTAATGACTGCATGAATCATCAATAAAATAGTAATGCTACTCCTGAGAGTCCCAGTGTTATGTGGATATGCTGCGTCGAACTGTCGAAACGGTTTGTAGCTAACAGTTTCGTTCATTATTATTATTAACCTGTTGCGGTAAAGCGATTTCAAGGAAATCACTATTCATCTTACGAAAGTTTGAAATCAAGCGTCCCATATAAAGTGACATTGGATATTTTACTAGTAATTAGAAATGTCATTCACAAATAGATTACACACTTATTGTGAAATTTCCAAACACTTTCATGTCCAAGTATAGTATTCTCTGTCTGACCGTTCAACAACTTTACAAATGTTTAATTTCACAATGACGACAAGAAAGTAAGATGTTTTTTCTTCCTCTAGTATTTGTGTTTGTTATAAGTCCATCGTTGGAGAGCGTAATTTATTTAAATCTTGTAACAATTGTGTATATTCTATTTTTATTGTTACCGTGCTGAACAAATTTTATTTTACTTATCACATTAATCGTTTTTAGGGGTCGTTCTGAGTAGTTATTAAGATGTTATAATCTGTGACATTTATACTTGTGTTTTCAATTGTATTATGTTTTGCACGTATTGTGTTAAAACTGTTTGAGATGTGTGGAAATAAACAAACTTGAAAAATTGAAACTTGAATACGTGTAAAGTCTCATTCTTGAGTTTGATTGTCACATCAGTACTCTGAGTTGTTCTTTTTTAATACATCCAGCATCGGTTTCTAATCAAGGCTCCATTCAATATGTTCAAGCTTACATTTTCAAATATGATTGTGATCCAAGCTTCTGCATGCATGAATTAAAAGAATATTAATGTATTCGGATGTGTGTGATTGGAATCCATGCTATGGGCCTCTTATAATAGATGAAGGCAATTAGCAGTGTCTTTATGATAAATGCATGTTACTTACCGCATTCGGTTGAAATCCCGGTACAGTTTCCTGCAAGTGAGAGATAAAGGTTTTATGAACTGTGCAAATGAAATGTTTTCGTAGAAAGCAAAAATAATTAATGATAACAAAACATAATATATACAATTCATCAGACAGCCCAAGAAGCAGTGATAAATTGTAGCATTGGCGTAGTGTGGGCTCAGCCAAGGGGCGCTGGTACCAAAGGGGGGGGGGGCGGGGGATCAAGGAAGGGGGTGTTTGATTCAGTGAGTGGCAAGCATATAGCTGTAAAGAAAATTTAAAAAACATAAGGCAGACGGGAAGAGGAGGATGTGAGAGAGTGTATCAATGTTTTCGTTCAAGTTGCATTCGCTTTTGTTCTTACCCCCCCCCCCAACCCCCCCCCCTTCTTGGCCATTTGCAGAGGATCCTTTTTCTGCACTAATCATGTTTTACAAGAAGTTACAAACGATAGTTTGATGATGGTATGGTCCTTCTACTTATTCACATTTTTCAAAAATAAGTTTTCTACGTTAAAATACTGTTCTTATTCTATTTATTTTTCATTTCTCCCTGCTTTTTGTTTACATTTTTCAGGGAACTACGAATTCCTGTTCATGAATATACTAGGATCTTTGTGGTGTAATTCAAAATTCTATAAACGTTGATTCGGACGAAACAGGATAAAAAAAACTATAGACTTTCATGCTTTTATCACCATGGAAATGGGGGACCCAAAGGTTAACATCGTAAAGTGATTTCCACCCGAGGGTTCGCCAAATCAAAAGTTAATCTGTCCATGATTTTTGTCTAATATCACCCTCTAAACTTGGAAACAAAGATCAAACGTCATAACCTATGACGTTTATTCCGGCGGGCACTATTACCTAGAAGAAAAAAAAAAAAACCTTAAAGAATGCTGAGAAGTTCAAATTTGTACTTGTACTGCGTTTTTTAATAAAATGCCTGCGACTTCAGCGATAGTCGTAAATTATATTCAATGTAAATGGTTTCATATTTTGTGTTATCTATTCTTTCTTCATCTTATCATCTACCTGTCTCGCCCAATACAATGCAGTCGATACATTGTACAATACAATTCATAAACTTTCAGTAAAGTTCTATAATAATATGTGTAGATCGTACAACTCGTATTAGGTCTACTGTATATTGCCGTTATATAGTGTATTATATACTTTGTTTGAATTTTGTGTTTTGTTTTGTCTTCAGAAGATTAGTTTCCATGGAGTTTGGCTCGAAACAATCACACTAACCTCAAACCAATATAGCTAAGCCTGTAAGCGGCCAAAATGATAACATGATTTATAGTATTCGAGATGCTTTCCCAGAAAACCTCATAATAGTGATCAACCAGGATTTATTAATATTATCAGTATTATGATGATGCCAAAATCGGGAAAAATTGGCAAAGGGCTTTGGTTTGTTCACATGTATACAATAATGCATGCGAGAGTTTACCATAACAAAGTCCTCGTGCTTTTGTCGCTTACAAGGTACATTTACTAACGTTTGTCTGTTGTATATTCATATTTTTCTATTAAAGGCATGGATACATTGATGAAAACTTGCGGATCCGTTTCTATCTTTCTTTCATTATTCAAGCATATGATTTAACATAATTATATTTTTATTTAACAAAAAAAAATCGTTTCGAGATTACTGGGACTTATACTTAGGTTGATATTATGTGCACAATGACAGGGTATACATGTAAACATACAAAATAATGAATTCAAAGAGACGATGAAAGAAAAATCATAACACTAGATTAGAAGGAACGGATACAGGAGAGGGGCAGCAAATAAGCAGGGGCAAGGCGGAAGAAATAGATAGCGGCAACAAATTGAGAAAGCAAGAGGTAGAAAGGGACAAACAAACAAACTAGACGGAGAAGGTATGTACCCACGTGTAATTTTGTGAGAGTATACATGTACATGTGTGAGCAATGAAAAGTTGGACAAGTTGTTTGGTGTTTTTTCTTGATAATAATGTCAACATTTCAGTCTTGCGTTTTAATACCAAATAAAATAAGATAATAATGGAAACAATGTTTAAGCAGAACCCGCGCTTTCAAACTACCCCTTCTTGAATTCATGCATGCGTCAGGAAATTAAAATTCGATTGCGAAGATGAGATGACAGACGGTTCTTGGCCATGACTTCTAGAAGGGAAATGTGAGCTGATAATGTGATATGTCTAGCCTGATCTATAGCAGGGATTCTCACTCCGTGAATCAAAACCATGGCTTCCTTTTGAGATACACGATGTGTCGCCTATAGACAATCGAGGGGAATGATTATATAAGACCAGTATTGTGTCCTTATACTCTTCCTTTTGAGATAAATGATGTTTTCCTTAGACATTCGAGGGTAATGTTCATATTAGACCAGTTTCATACTCGTACAGCATAAGAAATACCAATGATAACAATTGGGGCCTATTACAAAAGGTGGACTGACAATTTAACATGTTTAATCTTAGTCCACTCATTTATGGAGCGCCAAGTATCAAATGTTTATTGAAATGATTTATGATATTCGGGATATGAAGCGCCAACTATCAACCTCTTCATCCCTTGTAAATACCAAAGCTCTGTAACTAATATGAACGTATACATCATGTCATTTGAGTTTAATTTCTCCTTTCCACTTCATGACTGGGTTCTAAACGATTATGAAAATTAAAGTATAATTACATAGGAATAAGAAGAACTGAGTATGACAAAGACCGAGAAATTGATGTACTACCAATTATTTTGTTTAGTTGATTTTCGCAAGAGTACATTTCAATCATTTTTATCTTTTAGTTTATTCATTTGATTCTCTCTTTGCTAAGATACATTTCGAGGTCCTTTCCGTTATGAATAATATCTAAACGTTCGTGATGCTTCGTGATGAACGTAAGGCATTGTGTTTACACGTAGCTTATTCTACTGCATCTATACAAGCTTGTAGATCATCATCATCTACTACTTTTTGGCATGCGTGATCTCAGTTCTTAGAAAGAGTCTCCAATTGACATCGCTTTATAAGAACACTCAACACAAGCGGGTGTGAAGAGAAGTGCCAATTATTAAAGATAAAGGTTACAGTATCCATCATTCTGAGCGTCGTCATGGCAACCTTAATATCATGCTTAAGTCTCAGAAGAGAAGCATTACCAAGTACGGATTCGCTCGAGTGTAATCCGGTAATCATTACCGGAAGTTCAACCCCTGTACTGATTCTGCATGTAAGCAGCGGTACAGCAGCTGTGTAATGGTTGACAGATGTGATATTATGCGGGCTCTGGGTTATATTTATCGGTTATTGCCAAAATAAAATTCTGGGAAAGTACTTTGAAAGGACTAATATTTGTATAAATCATCCCGACATGATAATAAATACAATAAATGACTCTAAATTTTTATGTACAGTTTTTTATATTTTTGTTTGATACTTTATTGGCCTAAATATTATGAATTATGGATATCTTCGACAGAAAACGTTGCGTTGGCCGTGATGGCGTATCCACAAATTGACGAAGAGGGGCGGAATCCGCTTCTAAAAGGGGAGGTGGGATATGTACCGGGCCTAGTACCCCATCTGATGTAAATGTATATTGTGATCATTATTGGTCTACTTTTTGATGGGGGGGGGGGGGGTCAAACAATGGGCATACATCGGCTCCATGCTCCAGGCAGGATGTGCCACTGTGCACTGCACTTTTGAGCCTAGATTTTCCTGGAAAAGAAATTTGCTACTTATTATTATTCCAAAGACTTGGAATAATGAAAGGAACTAACCAATAGCAGTAGCACACGCAATCATTTTCAAGAGCCACCCTGCTTTACCAAGAATCATGCACATATAATTATGCACAGATGCAAAGCCAGCCCATTCAACCAATGATACTATCAAACTAGGAACTTTCGCTTGTTGACATGATTGATAAGGGCCGCCTTTTACATGAATCGCAAAAACATTAATGTTGTTCATGTAATCATGTTAAGATTGATTATTTTCGCGGCATGAAACTATCCACTCGCGACATTCGCGGGGTTTCATGCATGTGAACGTTTCTGGTTGTGCCGTGATCTTTTTTTCCTCGAAGAGATCAATCAATCAATTATCAATCAATTATCACTTGATTAATAGATGTTCATTTACCTATCGAACATAAATCTCTTTCAACATGAACATATAGATCAGGCGCAATTTGTAATTTGTTATTTGGTGGCCAATACGTTCAATATACTTACTGCATAAATTCTTATTACAGGTTCCTTTTCCAGATTCGCACTGTGTACAACTTTCACCAGCAGCGTAAGGTTTGGCACCAATGTAGTTGCCCCTGCATGAAAACAAAAATGTTTTGATTATAATCGCTGGAGAAAATGTTAACATATATATATTTTTTTAATCGCAATTTGTAAAGAAAATTGTATGACTTTTAACAGTCGATAACATTGAATATGAATAATTCGTCTAATTGTCACCCATCTTACATACGTGATACCTTAGACTCAGTAGAGTCATGGGCATTTCCTTGGGGAAATTTGAATTTTCTCTACTTTATGAACTGTGAATCTGAGTTGTTTTTCTTCTTTTGACAAGACTGGTGACAGTCAGGCTTGCAGGTAATTGGTTTAATTTTGAATTGTTAATTTAAAACACTAAATCATATAAGTTTATTGGATATTTCGAGTTCATAAACTTTCAGAAAATAGGCAACGTTCGCGGAGAATCAAACAGTATTTTAGCCTAAAATTAGGTGCAGTACCTGAATACAAAAGTCATCTCGAAAGGAAACATTACCAATTATTAGATAAGCGATGTCAGGGTCGCATGAACTATTCCACCATATGATCAGGTAGTTGTTTTCTTTAATTCAGAGGGATATATATATATATATATTTGAGGCCTTTCGACATATTTATGTCCAGTTGTGGATGAATCGGCGGAGACACCAGGCGCACGTTCTCCCCCTCATCCTCCCCCGCCTAGAGAAATGTGTACCCACAAAGGGGAACACCAGCATGACAAAAAAATTAATGCCTTTTTCATTTTCATTTTTTATTTTATCTTCTTTTTTTTGCTTGTTCCTGAAGTTTAGAACTTGTGCCCCTTGCCAGAAAACACTGGATTCACCACTGATAGCAAGCATGCAAAATGATTAAGAATATGATAATAAAGTACTTACGGTGGGTAGTAATTACATGTAATGAACCAGCCACTGGCATCGCTCGCCCCCGTCACTCTTGGACAGAAGTGCCTTCCGCAACCCACCTTTCTCGATGACGCCCACATTAACTGTTTGATGAAAGACAAATTAAAGATTTAATTCGATTTTTGTTTAAAGTTCATGTGATTATTTGGGGCGTTTGTTTGAGTCAGAGAGTTGGACATGAAGAAGGGAGATGAGTGTTAGGGATTCAGGAGGGATGCGGAAATACGTGTTCAAGGGTATGACGAGAATTAGGTCCTGCCATGGTTATGCTACTGACACCTGGGGGCTCGAAGAGTGGGTGGGGGGGGGGGGGGGGTGTGTGGACAATTATTATCAATACAGTCTTGCCAAAGGACAATTTTGTCTTGGCAGAGATGTCCTTTTTCTTTCCTTTTTTGACAACATTCTTAAGCTTTTGCTAGAACTGCTTCTTATCTTACTACTGATACGCCGGATCCATCAACATGCTCATTACGAAAACAATTAAATGAATTTATTTTCCTAAACATGTTGTAATTCATTAATCTCAAGCATATTAAAGCGGGACTACACTACTTGTAGCTACTTGCGCCCTCTATACGGCCAACAATGCCTAAGCGTTACCCGTCGATCCCCCATGGTCCCCTTTTTCTTATGTTAATTGAGAGCTGATTTGATGAGATAACCACCTGCCAGTGACCAAACAGGGAGGTCTTATCCCTCCTGGCCAAACTAGTGCAGATAGGCTTTAAAAACTTAGAATTTGAGATTCATAATTATCAAAGAAACGTCAACCTGCGACCGATTTTCCTTTATCACTCGGCTCCTTGGCATTTATAACGGTTGGCCGAGCCTTTCACAAAATTGATATTGATGTATAGGGTTTGGCCGTGTATTTATAAACATATTTCAATTGATTCTTCCTTTCTTGAGAAGTTAACGCTTGAACAACAGAAACGGTCGTTTACGAGGTAAGTTACAGCATGTTGCCAAACTGTAATCCTTAAACGAGGCCCGATCATAACCAATCCTTTAAAAAAGTAACTCCTCGTTAAAACTCGGGCCAAAACATTTAACCAAACTTTAAATAATTCAATATCTAGATGATGAAGTTAACATTTATTCCAACAAGGCCATGTCGATGTACAATTATCTCGTTAAAGAATCCTTAAACCACAATGAAAATCTTTAAAACGGCATTTAGTTAACTTTAATTCAACATAATTGATGTACGTTACAAATACAAGGTGACCTGTAATTGAAGTGTTGTGTGGTGAACATGAGAACTGTTGCCAATTTACCGATCAATTTTAAAGTTAAAGTGAGTCATGTCATCTTGGGATTAATTCAATGATACATTGAAGGTCGTAAGGAACATCACGATGAGATACAAACATGATTAAATGTACTTTTTGTTTACAATTTGTTTTCTTCTTCAATGGATGCACAGAGGATGGTGCTTTCACACATACGTTTTAAAACTAATAAACAAGATCAAAAACGAAAATCTTGGCAAAGCAGAGGCAAATCAGATCAAAATTGGTGTTTGTAGGTCTTATATCCTTGGAGAGTGAAGTGACTGAACTGTAATTACTCCTCATTTTGGATTGGCACTAATATGCATGCCCACCCCAGTAAAAAAAAAACATTTGAAAAGTTTATGAAGTGTGACGTCATGCTTTTGCAGATGTTATTGGACTAGACTGCAGTCATGGTTGGAGTATGACGTATGGTTTTCTTATTATTTTGTCTTCTTATATTGTTCGATTCCGTAGGGCCATGGTTTTGATTTATCAATAACTGTCATAATCATATCAAGCATAAGTCTAATCGAATTACAAGTATTTTGATTCTATATAGAGCCATGAATGTGTAAATCATACTCCATGAACTACATTTGAAGATGTGTGTACATGCAGCCTGTCTTAAATTAATTGTATATAATAAAGTGATTCAATTTTAAAAGAAAGAAAAATTAGCTAAGCAGAATTTTTTTCAAGTTTGAAAGCTGACGTGAACTGATTATTAAATGGGCATGCATATTTATCAGAGCTTAATAATTTGCGTCTGCAAAATAATTTCTATTCCTGATGACCATACTCATTCATTAGGCTTTAGCTTTTATAAATGAGCTGGTTTTATCAGAAGGGCAAGGTCGATATCATATCAACCTAGTTATGACAAAATTTACCCCAAAATAAAACATCACTGATTAACTTCTGAAACACGTGTGAGGGGGAAAGGGGGGAGGGGGTATCCGCGATCTTTATTTTCACTTGAATCATGTTAAAAGTCATCACTTTTTTCAGGCTTTTGTAAGATAAAACAGTTGTATCAGACCGTTATATGACCGACACCTGTTCCTGCCTGCCAAGTAGCGCAAAGGTGTGCATGTGTGGAGGGGGAAGGGGGGGGGGGGTGGAGGAGAGAGAGAGAGAGAGAGAGAGTGGGGGGTGGGAAGGGGTACTTTCAGAGTTCACCTATTTCCCTAAATGACTGTTCCCCCTAAGGATTCCGATGACAAAACGATGCCTCCTCGTTCTAAATCAAATTAATTGAAAGTGTCCAGGTCACCGTAATTAGGTTTGACCTTACCCATCACGTTTGACACATTTCTGACCGTTTTGTGTATAATAGTTTACCTCGATATGCGTCATGCTATATAACAGTGAGTAGTGCATGAAAGGGGGCCCGGTAGTAAAGCAATTGCTTATATCCGTTTTGACACGCAGCGACTCGTGCCAAAATCAATATTTACAGGTACCGTTTAACACTCTAATACCCAAAATTAGAAATATATGTAGGAGTATTCTGCTCAAAGGTCATTACTGACAAGAGGAAAAGATTGGCTTTATGTTTCCTGTTTGGGGTTACGCTCATTAACAATTAGGCTAATGAGGGACAATTCAAAAGATAACGATGTAGTTTTACGAAGAATAATTTAGGAATTTAGGAATAGGAAGGTGACAATTGGTTAAATAGGAGTTCCCAGTATTTCCTTTAGCGTGGGTTTCTAATTTTCACTGCTCTTTCCCTAATTTTCTTGTGGTTTGTATAATCTGTTTTTAAACAATACCCTGGTCATCAAAAGAAGCATTGCACACACATTAAACGCTACCATAACCAATTATTCAGTGGATTATCTGTTGGGACACGACACGTAAGTACAGTCAACTTTCCTTTTTGGGCCAGTAATTTGAGTGAGTTTTAAAAACTTTCCCTGACATTTCTCTGACTGAAAAAAAGAAATAAAATTTCCAGGTTTGACCTGATTTCCAGAATGTTATAGGTTCCAGTGAAACGGTGGACTTTCATACATTTTTATCGTGTTCTTTAAAAAAAATCTTACAGGTAAGCACTCATATTATACACGGGAAAATATGAACTGACAGGTTTGGAAATCTACTTTGAGGGGGGGGGGGGGGGGGAGGGGTCAGATAAGAAAATCACTTCGCTGGGGTAGAATCCACGCTCAATCATATATTAGAATCTACTTTCGAAAGTGTAATTCAATCAATATCTTAAAGTCAACTTAGTTATAATCAGTGACTCAACTTCAAATGGAGTGATCTTTAGGAACTGTAAAAAAATAAAAATATGATAACATTTTTAGAAAAAAATCGTTATTACTGCTAAAATAAATAAAAATAACACTGGATAGCTACTCCTCTGCGAAGAGTGCTATGGTGTCTGAAGCTGATAGCCATCTAAGCTTGTACTCCCTACAGCTTTCGCGTTCATCACCAATTATTTACGTGATTCGGATATGCTGCAGTATAACTAGGCAAGTCAAGTCTGATTCATATCTAGCGATGGGGTACGCATTTCATATCACAGCTTATTTTGTCTTGGTCAAGGGCGCGGATTATGAGCAGGCCTTACAGACGGCACTGAAGACTTGAAGTTAATCCGTATTAATGTCAATCTTAATCTTAAGCCAACGCGTCCAACTGAGCCGAATAAAGTTAAAGGCTGTATATATCCGAGAGTATAGACGTGTTGGTCGAGCGTATACCGGTCAGCTTTTGTGTTTTTAGGACCTAAAAACCGACTCTGTCTATACACTCCGGTTCGAAACCGAGCCGCGTCTTTCTGATTGTGACGTCAAAGGTGGGTTCCCAGGCGATAATAATAAAACTTGATTAATATACATCTGTTCAAATTTAAATAAGAATAGTCCTACCAAAAAACTGCACTCTCTTACACATATGGCATGTGATTGACTTTAACTTAAGATCTCTTGCGTGGGGCCAACTATCAAAACTGCAACCGGAATCGAACGTTTTGTTGCGATAAGAACGTTTGTTTGAGAATTTTGATAATAATAGCAACTGACATTTGAAAGCGTGTGCCCGTTTCCATGGGGAATCGATAGCCTAGAGCTAAGGAAACTCTGAAATGAAACATAGAAGAGATACATGTAAACTACTAAATGGTGCCCTTTTTTAAACAAATAAAACCGCCTGAGAATACCTTTCTCTTTCCAGGGAATACAAGAAAGAAAACAAATCCTTAAGTACTTTCTAATATAGTTCCTAAAGCACAGTTTTACGCGCAACTTCTGTTCATTGATAAGATTATATAGAAAGACAGAAAAAGATGCGTGCATGGAATATACACGATAGCTTGTCAAAGCTATAACATGAATAAAATTCAAGAATTATTTTCTAACTCTTTCTCTCTCTCTCTTTCTCTGTCTCTCACTCTCTTTCTCTCTCTGTTTATTGCGGCATCAATTAAATGAATGTAAATCAATTTAACTACCATATATAATAGGCTAAGTTATCCCAAAAGCAATTTTTCAACGGTGAACATGTTAAAGGTGTTTGTTTTAAGAGCAAGGCACACGCTCTTGATCAAAACCTTGTATTGACTTTGTCAAGAATCCTTCTATAGAGGTAAAAGTGTTCCCCTCTCCCCAGGAAAACCGTCAGTAAACCGGCGGTTATTACCGAAATGAATTATGACATCGGGGTCAGGTCGAAAGGAGGTGAATTACTCAAGCCTGTAAGAGGGGAAGATTAATTATTTCAGTTTGTTGAGAAGATAGAGTAAACCACTTACTTCACAATGAAATAGTTATATAAGGTTACGCAACCGTTTGGTTATGATCTAATAAGAAGCGGACATATTATATGATATGAGAAGAGTAATTATTCATCGCTTGCATTGACAAGAGGCCATTGGGCTTAATTTTAATATGAAGTCAAATTTGATGCCCCAGTCAATTTCTACTTGATTTTGAAGGGAGGGGGTTCACTTCCTGACAATTATACTTAATGATCGATTTTGTAATAAGTAAATGCAATTTTTGGAAAGGAAAAGATGGTTTTTGTTATGAGTCGTCATGTTTTAGCATCCTATGTATTATTTATTCAGTTTCAAATTTCCATCTCTCTCTCTCTCTCTCTCTCTCTCTCTCTCTCTCATTTTCTATCTGTCTCCCCCTGTCTCTCCATCTCCACCCTCTCTCCACCGTATATTGCCCCCCCCCCTGGTTCTTGAAACGTGTCTTTTATTCAATTTCACTGTGGAAAAGTACAGTGTATATGCAAGTTGATACTGTTATTGCTACATCGCATACTACGAACACGGTTCGTGTCGAGTGCACATTTTTTAAACATGAAAGTATAACATGAAGTTTGACAAAACCGTTATACGATAGGGATATATCTCTTTACATTAATGTGACACCATCTTGCAAAGGTGATACGAGTCCGGGGCTTAAACAAAATCAAGAACATGTCTATGAACATCAAGATTAGCCGAAGCAGATTATCCCGCTATTTTTACACCCTTTAGAGATTATTTCTATTCTCGGCTTTCTATGAGTGCTTAATCCTTAACAGACATAATGTTGAAATAAATATGCCGTATACAACTTAAGGTCAATGTGAAGCAAGGTTCAATATCATAGTGGGAGAAATGTTTTCAAAAAGTTAAGTTCCTGAGGGAAAAAAAAAGACGGGTCCTTGGTGGTGGTAATAGGTGAAATAATATACCAATTAATTTGATGTAAAAGTTAAACCTTTTAGTCGTTAACAAAACTTAGTCACAAAATGGATAAAAACTTGTCAAATTATCCGTATTAAAGCTATATGCATATTTAATAGTTTGCCTTCCATATTCATTGATAACAAAAGTGGTGAAAGTATATGAACTTAACAATGAAAACATTATGGCTTCGGAGTTCTGCAATAATAACCGGTCGTCGCATTTCTTCATGTACATGTATACTATATTGATAGTATATTGATGATAGTATACTATAATTTTGTGACAAACTTCCTCATGAACTACTTGTGGAGCATTTAGAGACGATGTGGTATGCGCAGCAACTTTAAATATGTCTTGATGTCTGTCCGACGTTATATATCTCTCTCTCTTTCTCTCACACTCTCTCTCACTCTCTTTCATTCATTCACCCTCCTCGTCTCCCAGTATCTCCTCTTTTTCGCTCACAATCGCTTTGAAATCCATTCAATCTAAATACTGTCAAATTGAGTCCACAGTTACCCTCAAGCAATACCGGCATGATACGAGACTTATGCGTATCGTAATTCTTGAACTTGATCTTTAATACTTAATATATTATGTTTAAAGATTTCATGTCATTCTCTGTAAGGATACGTCATTAGGGACACCAACTGTTATGATTAGGAGTAATAAGATATGCATAAGGAGACCAATTAAACGAACTTATATGTGTAAACATTTGACACATTCTGGCATTCTCTCTCTTTCTCTCTTTCTCTCTCTCTCTCTCTCTCTCTCTCTTATGTCTGTCTGTCTGTCTGACTTTTTCTCTCTCTCTGTCTCTCTCTGTCTCTCTCTCTCTGTCTCTCTCTCTGTCTCTCTCTCTCTCTCTCTCTATATATATATATCTCTATTGTTTGTCTGCCCCTCTCTGTCTCCCTCTGTGTGTGTCTCTCCTCTCACTGCAAGACAACCTGCCAACCATCAGGTTATAAAATGCTGAACAAATTGAAACCTAGAAATTGGTCACAGGTCGTGGAATGCAGGGAATTCAACATTCAGTCACGCCCAATAATGTAACAGCAACATAAAATAAAATGAATACCACGTGCTTGTCTTAAGGTGTTATAAAGAACATTAACAACAACAAATGTCCCTTTTTAGAGGAGTTGTTGTTTTATCGCCCATCAAAAATTCCTTTTCAATGTTTCATCCGCCAAATGAAACACATGATTCTGAAGACATTGACCTCCGAAGTATGCTATATAATTATATGAAGAAATATATTCTGAATGAAAGTTCTGTACTTTAACATCATATCAATTCAACCATTGGTTATGAAAATGTCTTTTAAGCATAAAATAGTGACGATTGTTAATTACGTTTTGATATTGGATACTTTAACATGTTTTCAGTTTATATTTAGGCATAATCTTTGCAAAAGGTTAGAGAATAAGATGTGAAGATTTAATATATTCATCATGTTTTGTTTCGTATATTATTTGTATCAAGGCTTATAGTATAAGTGAGAAGTTGGCAGTGGTCAGTGACTATTTAACGATGATATTGAATGTGGAAATCAGAAGTTTGTAGCTATAAGGTTTGAGGACTGACATGATGACATCGTCGTTTTTCATGACGGGCTATAAGAACATAATTTTACTCTAACTGCAAAAGCTAATCCAAACAGCAAGTCATATCTTTCGGTAGAGGAAGGATTACCATTAATATGAAGGGAAGATCCCGTCCCTCCGAACGCTATTCGGTTCCAAATCCACAAATGACACTTAAATCTAGTTTCAGAGACACTTAGAGCACCCGGACTTTGATGTTGATGGTTTGGCATAGAAGATGATTTCCACTTGAACTTGTTGTCGTCCCATTTACCGCATCCTTGTGAATGACAATGTGAAGAAAACGCTTGTGATTTATTTTTTATCTGATTTATTTTTAATTTATAATAATACTCGCGGTGGATTGAATTACATTGGTCTCATTTTATTGGCGTCGTTCAAGGCCTTCACAAATACACGAGTGAAAGATATAAGAATCCATTTTGTGTTAAGCTTATAAAGAAGCTGTAAATACTAGATTATTATTTAATAAGGGACCTCGCCCCCTTTTTATTTTATTTTATTTAATATTCCATGACCCATTTCCCCTGGTGGTGTTGGATCCATTTTTACGAAATTTTGAAGCATTCCCTCATACACTATAAAATATTTCAAACTTTGCAAAAAGAACTTTAAATTGGGGTATTAGTGTCACACCCTACATCTACCCTTCCCAACCTTTAGCGTTGCCCCCCCCCCTCCCCCAACAAAAATATATACAAAATAAATAAATAAATAATAATAATGATACTTATAGAATCAAATAAAATGAATAAATAAATACAAAATAAACTGCTGCATATACACTCTCATAAATTATGTTTGCTGGTAATATTATGTAAGGATTAGGAGAATTTATGCTCACTGGGGAAAAAAAGGAAATATTTAAGCATTGTATAGAGAAAGCATTTATTGCAGTAAAGTTGTTAGTGTGCCATTTGGGTTCCCCTCTGCAATATCGGTTGCCAGAACATGATGAATATGACAAACTCAAGGCATTCTAAATCAGCTTTAAAGATACATTGAACAATAGTTATCCAATGGGAAGGGACACACGCAATTATTATATTAAATCGTTGCCAACTATTCAAAATAGACGAGGAAGTACGAATGAATACTGCCATTCAAACCTCCCTTATGATCATGATGTCTCGACCATTGTCCACATTTGGCGTTGATCCAGAGCCCAACATGAATCACTAGGCGAGGGACCGAACAGAACTATATTTGATTAGAATGTTTCTCCCTGAATCACAGACCCTGGAAATAGTCATGTACTGTTTATCCGGATGACATCATGCAAGTACCTTCATTAGTTTGAAGGACATGTTACTAGGATGTACACCCTCGAGTCATTTCGGCAAAGTGATGATCAGCCGCTGCACTTTAAAAAAAGTACTGTACCAAGTAAAACAAGAAAAAATGCCCTACATGAGGGCACTCTTGTATCCTACCAAACTGTACATGTAACCAGGGGCCCTTGGGGAAAAATTTGTTGCCAGTGACGCATTATCTTATACTCCATAATAAGGGTATGGTGCCAGATTGGGTTTTGCTGGGGGTGACCCCCCTCCCCGCCCCTCCATACTACTTCCCCATGAACCAGACACTGAACCTCAATGGTTTTTTCTGCGGCTAAGACATCTTTTGGATAATTATATTCAAAATACAATCAGCCCATAGTCAGTTAGATTTACTTTTAACAAACTTACAAACTTAAACCCTGTGAGAATACCTTTTCCCCAACCCCAACATCGAGATGTTAATTTTTTTATTCATTCATTTTTTACCTTTATACAGGGTTGCACATTTTCACCAATAGTGATGGTCTTTCGTGAGGCCAGCGGTTACAGTGGAATTTACCAAGCAACCACGCTATTTCCTTTAATAGCAACATCCACCGAAACATCGCGGTGTTTTTTTATTTATTCATTTATTTCTGACCTTTATACAGGGTTGCACATTTTCACCAATAGTGATGGTCTTCCGTGAGGCCAGTGGTTACAGTGGAATTTACCTGGCCATCACGCGAAATGTAGTAATGTTTGAATGTAGTGTAAAGGTCCCGTCTATTTCAGCACCTAACACCCAATATGCCCAACTTGTAAAATGCGGTGAAAAACAGGCTTAAGTGTATTCATCATCATCCAGAAAAATTCACATACCACTTTCATAACGTGTGATGTCTATTCTTTATTCCCCATGGTGTGGAGATAATACAAGAGATTAAATTTGATTGGATCTGTGCAGTACCGAGCCTTTCTCTTCGTCCAAAAATAAAACACCATTCGAGGTTCGGCGCAATATGAATTATCGAATATCCGGTCTACCGTAGCAGAGAGAGATGGAACTCATTCTCGCGATAGTTCTCACCGTCCTTGTAAAATGGGTGAAATATTTAGCGCGATGGGGGACATTTTTTAAAGAGCTAAAATCGGCCGTATGTAATCATGAGTGGAAGGCAGGAAGGATTAGTTCCAGAATTAGAAACAGAATCGTGACCCAGAAGGGTGTCTTAACCACTTGAATGCCGAGACAGTATTTCCTAACAATTTCTATAATTTTCTTCGTATTGATTATAATGACGCAGTTAAGTATTTATGCATACTAGTGACATGTTCATATCAGGAAATAAAACATGATATAATATAGTACTTATTCATTCAAGTATTGGCATGTATATGCTTGCCCTATCAATGAAGCGTTTGCATGCTAATTATTATTATTATTATTATTATTATTATTATTTGTATTTTCATTCGGCAAAGACAAAATCAAGAAAACTGTCTTCACAAAACAACAAGGTTTTCTCGTCTATCAAAATTATTACAGTTTTAAGAGAACATGCGGTATAAACACAAAAGAAAATCCTCTACAAAACCATCACAATAAATGCTTTCGTGGTTTTGTCCGGGGGTTTTGTTCAACATTTAGAAGACCACATGACAGTTATCAATCACTTATAAAATCACACTACAAAGATAAAGAAAGTTTTGAAAAACCGCATTCATTGTTATTGAACAATATCATTACTTGCAAATCACTTACAGATGAGGAAATTTTTAAACTGCATCGTAACCGAGTTTGAACGGAACAAAAACATATGATAGCTTTTCTTTTATCTATATACAAATTTGTAAACGGCTTTCACTTTTATAAATCAATCACTTGCCAAAGCTTATGGTCAATTTACTGATATCGGTTTCGAGTTTAGAGTTGATGGTAAGGTCTTGTGACCGTCTACCGCAAGTCGTGATCATTTGCAACATCATTGTCCACTCTTGAAACGTGGGGGCGTTGTGGTCCTTAGGTGTTTATAGGCATGGGTATTTTTGTTTTCAATGACTACTCGACGGATGGCAATTAATGGATAAATAGTGTATCTGAATGCGTCTAGATGTTTCTGCATGTTTGTAAATGTAGATATAATTTAGACCCCGGGCTAAACCAATTATTATTATGTTCGTTTGTGTGGGTTGGATTTGCAAACAAAATCTACCATGTACAACAAAATACAGCGAATACTCCAATACAGCAAAATTTATTCGTACATGTTATGTACAGGGCCTATATTTTCCTTCTCAAATTTTACTAGGCCTATGAAAGCTACCTAGATTAATTAAATACCAACTGGCCTTAGAGGGGTTTTATGAGAACAAAATGGGCCGTGGGTCTAAGAAATTGACAGAACCAATTAAACGATTGCTAAAAAAATAATAAAAATAATAACAAAATTATATGCAACAACGAAAATAAACCAAAAACATACCCAAACGAGTATCGAACCATGAACCTACCTGAGTGTAGTGTCCGCACTGCTCACCGCTACAGTCGTTGGTCGCATGATCGTAGAACCTACTTTCCTCGAACCATCCCCGAGTGGCCGTGATTCCCACAGGGTTCCCAGTGGTGGCCGCCTTATCAAGCCAAACATTCTGGCCATACTGAACGGTCACGGCTCCGGATGGCCCGTGGCCCCACGTGCAGTTTTCTGACCAGGTCTGGGCCGCCTTTGCTAAGTTGTCACTCCATTCCTTTAAATGAAAAGAATGTGAACCATTAATTGCATTGATTTCTGTACATACATTGACACTATCAAAATTAAGTTATATACCCGAATTACATCGATAGTTAACATTGCGACCTCTGATCGTGCCTTCTAATTTGTACCCCAGAGTTTTACAATTAATGCAACCGTAATGCGTAAACTTTCCAGAAAACGAAGATTATCGTTCAATATTTTGAGAGCAAACTTGGCAATCAAAAGGATAGCAGGGGCGGATCTAGCTTTTTGCTAAGGGGGGGTTTGACCAAAATAATGACGATGCGGAGCATCGTCCACGAACCGCGAAGCGGCGAGCCGATTTTTTTCGGGGGTGTTTATTTGAATCCCGTAAGTGATGTTTTCCTGGCATCTATTAACACAATGGAGACCATAAAAAGCAGTGCATGATAACGTCTTTTTAAATCAAGTAACAGTTTAATACACAGTTACAGGGGGGGCGCCCAAGGGGGGGGGGGGGGTTAAACCCCCTAAACCCCCCCCCCCCGTAGATCCGCGCCTGGATAGAGTTTGGGTGCATATCTTCAAAACCATCCCTGTTAGTTTGAGACTCTAAAAATAAGATGAATCTCGTAATTTAAGAACGAGCTTAAAGTTAATCTGCAATCGAACATTCCTTGAACACGTCTAACATTTAAACCGGGATTGTATGTAACCAATTAACGTGATTAATCTTATATTATGAAGCCAGAGAGAACTCATTGCCGGTCAGTGGTATAGAAGTAAAACTTTATTTGTGATAAATGCTCATGGCTCTTGGCTCAAATTCTGATAAAATGTTCTTCATTTTTTATGAATGTAATGTTGGCCGCGCATAAGGTTCGAAGGACGTTTCCATGAATCGAGACTTTAATTATAGCTTTTGAAACTTTCCTTGAGTGACACTTGATTGTCAGTTATCGAGACTTGTGCTAAAAACGTCGAAACGCTGGTAGATAAATGGATACACTAGGCACGAACATATCGATATACATTGACCACAAACTCCACAGCCGAGTTCTTCCTGAAATTAAAATTTTGAGAGGAAAAAGAAAATCCCCATCCGAACAAGGAAATAGAAAAGAAGAGAGCATCTTTTGAAAAAAGGGGGTTTTATAATATAAATACTATTTAATATCAGATATCCAACGTCTCAGAATAATCATCGCATACAGTACGACAATTTTTACTAGCACTTAAATTAAGCTGAAATATCGACCAACTTTGGATTGTCTGTGAAGAGCCAGAAGGGACACTTTTTTCTTAAAGGATGAGAGTTGTCACCCCCAGTGGCGGATCACGGGGGGTGGGGGCCCGGCCCCCCCCTTGTGAAAAAAAATCATGTAAAAACACGTGATTTTTACCTTTTTTTTTGGGGGGGGGGGGGGTGGGGCTCCTCCCCCCACCTGGCGCTCAAGTATGGGGGGGGGGGTGCAAATTTTTAAATTTTCGAGGACCCCCCCCAAAAAAAAAATGTGCTTACCCCCCCCCCCCCCCCCCCCCCCCACTGAGCGACTTTTCGACCGGCGCGATTTTCGAATTTTCGGGAGCCAAAAACTAAATTAATTAGTGCTCACTACCGCCACCCCCACCCCCACTGAGCGTAATATTGGCCTGCACGATTTTCAAATTTCAGAAATTTCAAATTGATTTCAAATTTGACCCCCCCCCCCCTAAGAAATCCTGGATCCGCGCCTGGTCACCCCTGAGGGCTGTCGATTGAAACGGGTCCTCCATCACTTTTGATTGTAATGAAAATCCGCCTTCCGCCTAAATGACCTAGTATCATCTTACCGATAACTTCACCTTTGATTACAGTCCTACTCATAATTATTGTGCTACAAAATATCCAATGGAAATTATGTTCATAGGAAATCGTTGTTAAGGGAAACTTTCATTATGCTTCACCTGTACTAAACCAAGACAACAATTATTGCTGTCCCCCCACCTTTAATACAGGTAAGGATATCTTGTGTTAAATATTTGCTATTATGTTTATAAAGCAGTTTAAGATAGACTCACTAAACTAATATGATAACCACTTATATTTCTACTCCAAAATATTATATAATAACGCTACATCAATGGTTATCATTATCAATCATTGCTGTATATGAGGAGAAATCCGAATGGCATGGAGATGATTATATTATATCATTTCATTTTATATTGCGATCCATGCATTTGTACAGGGAGTCTGTGATAATTCAAATTGAATATATATGCTTATCTGTATTGTTATATAGAACAAAATAAATTATGCAATTATAGGAATGTTATATTTTCTTTAAGTTGGCTCAGAAATCATAATATTCCTATTTGAATATACTCGTTTTATTTCTGCATCATTGATTCCTTCATGACATAAATTAACAAGAATTCTTGACTTTTTGTTTGTATACGTGCATTTGGTCGCCTTGTTGCATTCACGTGCTCAGTTCAAATAAATATGCTTTTAAGATGGTTTACTATAAAATTAACAAACTCTGTGATACACTGTAGATATAATTGGTACATGTGCATTCAAAGCAAAATGGTGTTATCGCCATCAATTGCCTAAGAAATATAAAACTTTATTATATGTTTTTATACTATTACCATTATTTTCATCATTACTATGAAATAACATAGATTAATGTTTAAGGGCACTGTGAAAGAGAAGTTTTGTACTCACCAAATGTTCCATATTTGCAGCAGGAGGGACTGCTTCGCCTCGAAACCTGTTATGTAATTCCACAATAGAATGTTGCTGGTTTCTCGTGAACCCCGTCGAACGTTTTACCCTTCCTCGAGTCAAGAAATCGCGTAAAGGTCTATTTACATTTTGATCCACTCCCACCAGTTTTAAAATAGTACCATCATTTTCACACGTAACCATTCCACAATTCCAAGAAAGCACTAGAAATACAAGGTGTTTTAAAATCGCCGGCAAGGAACACCGACATAGCCTGCTTATATCCATTTTAAAACCAGAGCGTCGGGGAAGTATCGAAGAAAGTTGAACGAATAATAATGACGATAGGCGCGACTCTCGTTCTGCAACTTATTTTACGAGCGAAGTGAAAGTTACCCCCTCTCCGCGACCCGCTTCTGCGCGCTCTGACTCAGGCAAACTAATTCGCAGTGCTGAAACAACTGCCTGAACGTGCTGGACGAAGGGGGGAAGAAAAGGGGAAAGACATTAATTAGAGAGGTCCCTGCAATATGATTTGTTTTAACCAAACATGACAGTCAGTTGGTCACTGTATAGATCTACGAGGCACTTTATAACATGCTTGATCCCATTACCATTAAAACACGCTTAATTAATAAAAGTGGACAGAGTGCATAGAACGAAATGCTTGGAGTTCAGTTTCGACCACATAGGTTCTTATCTTGTCATTTATATCATAATTCCAGACCACATAGGTTAAGTATCAATTTTGAGAGGACATTGTTAGTTTTCATTGGTCAATAAAGTGGCTATAGTAAAAGAGAAAGATTAATAGGGAAGAAAGTTTGAAAATCCCCGCCGTTATTCTGTTCTGACAGTTCTCGGTAATGGCCTTGCTAAAATGCTAATGTTATTTATAACCATTTTCGATGGTCTTAGGGCGAAATAAATTTGATTTGATTTGATGGGGTTGAACGATATTTTACGTCAAGAAATTTGGGAAAGGATTAGGCCTACTTTATTTATTTATTTATATTTATATTTTTTTATTTTTTTATACAAATTCTTTTGGAAAAAAAATGAAACCGCAGAAAAGTACGAGTTGTTGGAACATTCATTGGCAAATCTAAGGGAGGGGAAGTGGGGGGGGGGGGGGGGGCACGTGCCCATATCAAATGGTTGTGAAGAAAGAGAAAGCAGAGAAACAAAGGGAAGGAGAAAGGGGGTATAAGCAAATATAACCATGGCCCTCCCCCAAACCTTCCCCATAATTAACTACCTTGATATTTTACAAATCATCCCAAGACCAGAACCCCATGATACATGTGCCCCCTCAAGAGCTGGGCCTACGCTACGCCACTGGAAAGAGATATTGAGGGAGAAGAGAGAAAGAGAGAGAGAGAGAGAGAGAGAGAGAGAGAGAGAGAGGGAGAGAGAGAATTTCCCAGGGAGGCCAACCCATTTTTTTTTCTTCCCGCTTAATTTTACTATAATCTTTGGGTAATGCCAATTAATAAACTGATAACTTTAAATTTAAAGGGCAAATTTAATGACACTTTCACAACATCCATTGTCAGTCGATAACTACTGTATTGAGAACTGCGTATACAGATAAAAGGTCCAATACAGGTAATGACTTCCTGCATATGTTATAGGTAAAACAGAATCGTTAGAAATAGGATTTTTCTGAGAGGAAATAATTATGCGAGGATGCCCCGCTTATTTTGGGCGATTACGTGATAAACGATTGATTCCCTTTGAAAATACAAATGGTAAATCAAAAATACAATTCCGTGAATAATCTGGTGTAAAGCGTGTTTGCAAAATAAATTTACCCTAAAATACACGAATTCCCCATTGTTGCGTTCAAGATGTGTTTAGTATTTTCTGTTTACAGGTTGTTTTTACAACAATCAGTAAACGTGTTCGGTAAAATGTTGGGATTTACGACAACTTTTAATTCTTATTTTACACAATCTTTATAAATTATACGCACATTAATAATTGCTTTATCTTAATTAGTATTAATTCTGACATTACTTGTACACATGGAACACTTTTGAATTGGTCGCAATCGAAATGTTAACCATTTTTAACGTTTAAACAAAGAATACAGCTTTTCTTGCGTGTTTAACAATAATTAAAGGCAATTGTGAAGTCCTTGAACAATCGAAATTAAGTCTATACAGTTCCTCTCTTAGAATGTATTACATAAACCTTTTTGAAAATGTGAAGCCTCTTTATTGGCTCGGTTCTCACGTCATCTTATATTTCTTTCATTTGTGTTTATTTATTTGTTTGTGTTTTGTGGGGGCATTCTGGTAGACTGACAACCCACGAGACAGATAAAAAAAAAACTGCATAAGGAAATGAAAATAGATCAAATCTTTGATAAGGATTATTCAACTACTTCGTCCTTCCTTCAGGAAGTTATTACTTTACTTGTGTGATTGTGGTACGTTACGAGTAAAATCACAATATAAATCGAAAAATAACTGGCCACATTCTTTTACCCTTATCGGTAATTTTGATATGAAACCCATTCTTTTTTTCTGTTTGGCATGTTGAAACATTCGTCTCGGTACCCTCATCCTCCCCAATCAGAATCTTCTGCCCCTGTTGTGTCCAGTTAGTCTCGACAATTTGATGTAAGACAGATCATTGTGAAGATATATATGGAAAACACTGGAGTTAGAATTTTTACATCCACCTTGAAAGTAAATGTTGGTAGGATGCGAAAGTTCATATGGTTGGACGAGCAAGTGTGCGCTTGTAAAATGGCGACTGGCTGGAATGCTCCTCAGGGAGTGGAAAATGTGCATACATTGTGTGCGGGTATGCCTGAATGAATAAATCTTGAATCTTGAATCCGATGACCGGGGTAATAATATATCTGTAAAGCGCTTAGGCACATCGTTGAATCGATGTATTGAGCGCTATATAAACACGGAATATTATCATTATTATCGTAGAAGATAAAATAGAAACCTGGTGGCGTAAGTATAAAGTTGTAGTTAGATGAGAGAGAGAGAGAGGACAATGACTGAGGGAAAAGGAGAAGGGGAGGGAGACAGAGAGAAATATACAGATAGATAGATAGATAGATAGAAAGAGAGAGACACACGTAGAGAGAGAGAGAGAGAGAGAGAGAGAAACAGAGAGAGAGACAGACAGACAGACAGAGACAGAGACTGAGAGAAACATAATGGATTTCCTAATAAGTATAAACAAATCTTGAATACATTCAAAGGTGCATTGTTCTTAAGCAGCTCATCCTGATTTCGATACGTCTAAATCAATTACATTTGTATCACCGCATCAAGGAACGCAATTCCACTGCCAAATTGATACCCCTCATTCACGCCCGCCCCATCCAATACAATGGTTCTTCGTTTCACTTCAAATTTAGAAACAACAGTCCAATCCGACGTTTCACGCTCAAACATTATACTTGGGGAAAGTTTTCTCAAGTTTGTAGAAACTACATGTACATCTGTCAGCGCCAATGTAAACATTGAGGTACATAATTTGTGATTCAGGGGAACACGACTTTTTCTTGGCTAACTCAATAGTACTACGATATCCTTTCAAAATCGTCGAACATGATTTGCAAAAAAGAGAAGAGCCCTAAAAATAAGTACGGGGGGACATCAATCACTAATTGCAGTTGACCGCTATTTCCATTGTTGGGAAATGTTAAAGGCGATGATTAGGGTAATGTTCGGATAATAGTAAGATTGTAAGATTTTATTGACTCTATCGACCCCCTCTCGGGGTATGAGAGTACAAACATATTTACAACATAGTATCAATATAACAATAGTATAACAATGATAAACATGTGATAACATGAAAATTGATAAACATAATAAGATAATATAAACAAAGACAAACATGTGATAATATGAACAATAATAAACATGTGATAATATGAACAATGATACACATGTGATAATAAATTATGAACAATGATAAACATGTGATAATATGAACAATAATAAACATGTGATAATATGAACAATGATAAACATGTGATAATATGAACAATAATAAACATGTGATAATATGAACAAATAAACATATTTACAAATCAAGGCGAACTGGGCAATTCACCTTCCTACCGCTACGAGTGTGCCTAACAACATTGCTTATTTGTGAGCTTTCTTTTGCAGTATTACCATCTACCCTTGAATCTTTTGAAAAATATGACATAATGATTCTAACAAATTTTGCTAATTTCTTTAGCTGGCAAGCGTGAGCTGTATTAAAAACCTTATCCATGTGCAACGCACTTGGTCTTAAGCTACTACCACACAAGTTATTTGGTATATACATTTTTTCATAGTAACGAGCAATGAAACTGTTTCCATCTTAATTTATTGTTGTTCATTTCTTAAGTGTAGATAATACCCACCCCTCCCCCCTTACCAAAAGAGAGAGAAGTTCTTTTTCAAGTTAGCTCCTAGAAACTTGTGGCTTCGTTCTTTTTATTGACATGAAACCATTTCCATCTTACCTATAATGCTTGTATTTTGACAGCTAAAACCATGACAGTGCGATGGAAACATGATGTTTACAATAAGAGGAAACATAGTTTCAATAACGCATAACAATTATGAGGTATTATATTTATTAGGCTGATAACAAACTGACACAATCTCATCGAAAACCATTTTAGAGGGGAAAAGCGGTGCACACAAAACGTGGGTATACCGGACTATATACACTCGCGGCATCCACATCAGGTCTAAAGATTTAACTATTATTTCAACTTACAACTGACGAATATTAGTTATCATATTGGGGAATGTGAGGGCACCAAAAGACCAATCTTTTCCGCGTGAAAATACTATACTGTGACACTCTTCCTCATAGGAATACATCTGATAAAAGAATGAGGAGGTCACAAATTACTTTCCACCGTAACCAGAACCAAGGCTTCTCTTTAAGCATTACACAAATCAAAGCTTAGTCACCTCGTCTCCACCCCGCTTGATGAAGTGAGAGGAAATCATACTGACATTCATGACAGCTCCATATAAAAATGGGTAAGATACATCGCATCTTATCTTCTCTTGTGAAGTAGACTTCTGGAAATGGAACATGACTTCTTCTTGTTTTAAGTGGACTACGAACATTCGAAAATTCATTTAGTGGATTGATGGGCGGCTTCCGACATCTGTTTGATTGAGTTTTCATGATAAAAAGGATGGTTTCAGTACAAATAGGACATAGTACAATTCAAAGCACAGAATAATGCATAATAATGTAGACATGCTTTTTTGTGTGGAGCTTTTGGAGTCTAAAAGTGGACCCGTGTGTACCTGACCTGATTATACGACGCTTACACCTGTGACAATTGCTCCGCGGTAATTTCCCACTCTTACCGAATCCTTAACTTCAACCAAAGAGATACTGCTGCTGGTATCTATTTGCTTCAACAATGGACCAAACGCTATACCCATAAACTCAAACGCTCACAAACCCCAGCCTTAAACCTAACTGCAACCCTCACCCTGACCCTATCCATTCGATGAAATAAAGCCAGGAGCAATTTTATGATCACCCTCATTAATTTGTTCAATTTTTCGTTTACAGAAAGTGGCCCCTTTCCATATCCCTCCTGTTTATCGACGAACGATTCTGCTTTTATTATCATATTATTCTGCAAAGTCATAATGAGGGACTAAAAGCTTTTTTTAATAGGTACATCCCTTACTAGTCCCCGTACACCAGATATAACGGCATACCTATGAGAAAAAACACGTATGCAATACTCAGGATTTGACGAGGCTATATTCAACAATAATCATTTGATACGACATAATACACAATCTAGTTCATCGTATTGAATACAACAAAGGTGATTATACTTATCACTAGGGACTACCACGAGTACAGCTGACAAAAATCATCCAAACATACATGTATTTTAGAGCATAATTGCTGCCCTCGATTTTATTTTTAGAAAGATTATACATGTATATTATTTTTGTTATTACTTATTAGCGAACGGGCATAATTTTTGTCGGGCAAAGGGCGGGGGGTGACGTCTGTTGCACGAAAATCATCTTTCAAGCTTATATCCACTGCGAGTGAGTGAATGAAACGGGCAAGTCAGCAAAAATGCGATTTATTTTTTTATTTTTAAAGTTACAAGGTAATTAGGTTTAAAAAACGGCTTATGGAGGTATAAAGAAAAAAAATGCAAATCCCCTCTGCCAGCATGTGAGGTAACGGTTGCCCGAACGATTATTTTGATTACTCGAATATTGGTTAAATAAACTTGGAGGGGCTGCAGCCCCCAGCACCCCCCTTCCACCTCGTACGTCTATTATAACGATGAATGCGATAAACACGATACATTTCTGTTAAAATACCACTGAAATTATACTACTCATATTAATCTATCACAACAACATGCTTAAATTAAACAAATAGTTTAATCATACCCCGTCATTCCCTTTCTCCCACTACGCCTACACACGTCACTGATTATACCAAAGAGATATCCTTGATTGTACTAATTAGGGGCTGTTGCCCCCTCCTTCCAATAAACAATTACTCATCCTTTTCTACAAATGTTAGGACGAGATTATATGACTTACAGAAGTCCCACCTGTCGATTTATCAACGGATGGTGATACATAGTAATGCTCATTTACGAAGTTTAATGAATGAACAGCTAGATACATACCCCAGTACTTGAAATGATAATGATTGCTTGTGTAGGGGTGAATAATACCGGCGGTGACACTAGCGGAAACTATACTCATAGTGTATGGAGGGCTGTGTTGACGAAGATTGATGAGAGTAACTCAAGCGTTGAAGAATGACAGTCTGTCACGATGTCAGCATCACACATTGAGGAATGTCACACGTGAAACCATCCTCGAGAAGACTTCAGGTTTCTTCGACACCATAAGTCGAGACTGACTACCAATGTCTCGACAGAATACCGAAATTATCGACAGTATGCTGAAATTGTCGTCAGAATACCACCGCAGCGGCAGTCGGTTGCTAATGTATATTGAAACCCCATAGTGACAAGTTCAAAGGTCATATGTCATGGGTCTTACTGGTAGAGCGGATCACTTTCTCCGAAAAACATTCTTGTGCATGTCAGGTTACTCAGGTAGACCACATTATTCCACGAACCACAGATAATAATCTTCCAATGTTGAACTTATACTTCGGTTACCCCTTCCTGATTCAGGGGCGTCGCTCCGTCACTTTGAATAAAGGGCCGGGGGGGGGGGGGGGGGGTTGATCGATGATCAAAATTGATATGCGGACGAATTTGAGCGAACAAAATAGGTCATTAGTTTCGTTATGTCCCCCTTTGCCAACATAGGTAGGTTGCCAATCTGCCAACAACATTTTGAGACTTTAATAAAAGTGTTTAAAGGCGGATAGGGGGGAGGGGTCCCACACCCATATGCCTACCAATTCCCCTCAAAAGACGCCCCTGTCTGTTATCAAGAATTACTACCAACAAGAAAGAAGCATTTAACAAAATATTAAAATCATTAAAAATAAACATAATCAACTTGATTTTAAATTCTTGAATGTATTTTCATCGACACCTGTCGCAAAGCGAGCTACGTTGATAGATGTCGAATGAGAGAGTGGAAGGAAGGAAGGGAGGGAGGGAGTGAAGAGAGGGAGAGAGAGAGAGAGAGAGAGAGAGAGAGAGAGAGAGAGAAGAGAGAATGGAGTGAGTGAGAGAGAGAGAGAGAGAGAGAGAGAGAGAGAGAGGGAGGGAGGGAGGAAAGGATGGAGAGAACTGTTAAACTGTATCAAGGTTCCCTGAGTGTACCCCACCGCAATGATTCTGTTACGAGTCTACCAATTTAACAATAATACATGCAAGGGCAATAGGAATATCGTAATGTCATTTCCTTTCGATGACCGAACCCAAGTCCCTTGGTCAGACAATCTGGGCCCTGTCTTTAATACAAAGAGTTGCGATTGATTTAGATCAATCGCAACTCTTTGTAGTCCTCGAATCAATCGCAAGTTTGCAGTCTCCTATCTCTTACATGTATGTACATACATGTAGTTGCGATTGATATCAACTTTTTGTAAAACGGGGTCCTGGTTCTTTTAACCCGAATGTTTAGCCCATACAACGGTACATCTATTAATTTATTTATTCATATATTTATTCATTCATTCCTTTATTTGTTTGTTTATTTTTTTGTGTTTATACTTTTTTTTTTTTTTTTTTTTTTTTTTTTGGGGGGGGGGGGGGGAGTAAATACGCAAAGATAATATTATATTGCTCATTAAATATAAAATTCATATAATTTTCTGTTTACACTTACCTCCAGTCATCTCGATATCCTGCACGGTCAATGTGGTTGTAATACATTTTTTAGATATTTCCCATGGGACTTTTTTTCAAATTACTGAAACTTAGACACAAAATTTGCTCCAAAATGCTCACAAATGTTTACCACCTCTATTTTGTTGGCATGATTTGTAATGTACCGCAAAATCTAGAAGGAAGTATTAACTATGTAGTAATTCCCTGGAGGCCGGCATCTGTTTTATACATAAAAAAAATGAAAGATGATAAATTGAACCGCAGAATTCCCGTTGATGTATATATTTGGCATTGGTGCCCATTTCGTCAAAACTTTCCAAGAGGTATTTCCGTTTCAGCTCAATTTGATTCAAATCATTATCTTTAATAACGAAGAAATTAGTTGAAAATCATTATTATCATCATAATGTATAGTGGATATGTCGACTGAGTATTGGGCTTTGGATACACTAATATCCGAGTTCAAATTCTAGTTTTTGCACTCTTTAAATTAACGTCCTTTTGTGAATGCAATTATCTATTGTTTGACTATACATGATTTAGAAGTAATAAGGCCTATAGATGAATTTAAATAAAGTTTATATCCCCTATGAAGTTACGTTTTTATTCTTAGTTGTCTTAAATCAATGATTGAAGAACTATAATATCAGCCTATTGAAATGTACTAGTAGATTAGAAATAATTATTATTCCATTAAATGATATCAAAATATAGGGAATAGTCTATTGGATGAACTTTCGGTTTGGGGTAAAATTTTAAATCTATTATTTCCACATTGCTTTCTCTGCCGACTGCTTTTCATGTACACCAAATGCTTCTTTTCAACTCTTCATAAGCCCCGCGACTGACGTCACAATTCGGTTAAAATGGTGGTTAATTAGAGCCCTTTCCTGTGGATATGTTGTCGGTAATTGGATAGGCTAATTAGTCTACTAAAATAGATACATTCCACGTGCTTTATTTCACGTTCATTGTTTCATTCTGTGTACGGTCGTTTCATGTGCACTTAGTGTGACTTCGTTACATTATATATATTTTATATATTTCATACATAATGTATATTTTGAATAAATTTAACCCAAAGTGAGGTAAGAAAGGAACGTGTTTATTTGCCGCATTGAATCATACACATTATTTATTGTACTCCCAAACGAGTAGAATTGACACCAGTTGGAAAATATTTAACCTAACTAACATGCACCTGCCCGATTTACCCAATTTCGGTTAAATTCTATCCATTTTTTAGATTGCATTGTATGCGTATATAACTTAAAATGTTGCTTGTTCGAGATCAGCCCCAAATTGCAAGATACATTTTTCATTTTTTTTTGTCATTTAACCTATATAATGATAACCCCGTTTTTAAATATTTAATATGACTTGTATAAATACATTTAAATAAAGAGCGTACTATTGTAATATGTGTGAAAACCTATATAATGTATCACTATTATTCATCTTTCTGGATACACTATATACAGACAGGAACAGGCAACAATATCATTCGATTCCAAATTCAATCTCTTTTTTAATAATATCGACGTGTTATAAGCTTAGTCTATTCAAATAACTTGAGCTTCCTTTTTCATTTGCGCGAATAGTCTCTTTCCAGCATGAATGGTATTAAAAAGGAATGATACCCGTAGACATTGAAGTAGAAGAAAATTATTGAAAGAAAAAAAAAGTTATAGAAACGCACCCTCTGTACTACATTCAAACACTTTTCAGTACTCTGTTAAAGGCATTGTTTAACAATGTTTCCAGTTTCACAAACCTGAGATGCACGGCCCTGAGTCTGAGATAATGGTTTAATATTGAAGCCCCCCAAAAAATGCATTTCAAAATGCTCATGAAGTGCTTCAAAAAAAAAAAATCTTTGAGTGACCAGTTTTACCATACTGATACTCATATTTAATAGACTTTAGTGTTATAAAAGCTGTTCAAAACTGTTAGGAAAACAGTTTCTGACATTTCGAATTCCAATCATAAATATCTTCATAATCAAACATGCGACTGGCTTGTAAAAGTCATAAGATTCATTTCTGATCTAAAGGTTTATAAGTATGATAGCAGCATGAGCTAAATCCAGGATTTTATTTAGAATCAGAGGCAAAGTTACTTTATATATATATATATATATATATATATAATACCTTTAAAGTAGGGCCCCACTTCAATGTATATAATGCAAGGGGAACCGGTGTCAGTTATTATAGCTGACGCGTTTTCACAAGGTTCTCTTTTCAATGCTAGTCGAAATTTTTCCGGAAATTCAATTAGGATTCATTGGAAGAAAACGGTTGCAACTGTTACCGTCATAGGCTATTGTTTGATCATTTCTTAATAAACAATTCATTAGTACACTATTATCTCATTGTCTGTCACCAATTGTTGCGTCCATATAATATTGAGTCGAGAAAAAAAGGAATAAATCAACATGTAGAATAGTGATATATTGCAGGCGTATACTACATAGGGTGTAGCAATCATTATCACCCCCCTCCCCGCCTCGCTGTTCTTTTTGTTTTAAGGGAGTGGTTAGATCATTGTGGATGTAAGGCGCAGCTCGGCACTGAACAAATGCAGTTACCCCCCCCCCCCCCCCCCATCTCGCCCTCCCGCTCTCGCCATTTGTTTATCAATTTCTGAATATAGGATTGATTTTGAAGATTAATAATACAATCAATCATGATTGGTTAAATTTGAAGAGGGACACATTATTTGCGATTGATATTCATAAAACAACAAAATGTGTTATTGTTGTTGTGTTATATGTTTTGTTTTTTGAATTTCCCTACTTGCAGTTTTTATCATGACACTAGGGTTTTTGAGCCATGCTGCCACTTTTTTTGTGAAAGAGAGAGAGAGAGAGAGAGAGAGAGAGAGAGAAAGAGATAATTAAGTAGATTATTATGTTTTTTAACTTCTTTTCCTTTTTTAAGTAAAAAATATGAATTGAGGATGTTGATTTTTGTTGGGAGTATATTTCCCCTTTTTTATATTCTGGTCTATCAGTGCGGTCTCCGTCATATTGACAAGTTTTTTTTTGCGAATGTACGAGATTATTAGTTTACTTATTTGAGCCTATGCAGCCACTTTTGTGTGAAAGAGAGAGAGAGAGAGAGAGAGAGTGAAAGAGAGAGTGAAAAAGTGAAAGAGTTAGAGAGAGAGCGAGAGATAATTAAGTAGATCCATGTTTTTTTATGTAAAGCAATTGTGTTATATGCTATTATTGTCATTTGAATATTTTGTGTTTGATTTTTCACTAAATGCAGAAACATCTGCTAAAAGAAAAGGAAAACAAGTATTAATGAATAAGTAAATGACTATTGAAATGAAAAGTATATAAATACACCCTGTATATACATTTTCAAATATCTATGAGTATCACAATGGCGCTCATTTCTTCTTTCAATAAGAAGGTCATGGGAAGTTCACGGTTCACCAGTTCACGGTTAGCACATGCTGCAATGACCCCGCATATCCACAGATCTTCAAAACATGAAGAGGTCCCACTTTGTACATTTGAATAATCACTCATATAGCGATGGAGATGCTACATAAACAGCCTTTGCGCTCTGCTTGTGTATGAATAATGATTATATAACTTTCATGAGCACGTATCCAGTATTCCGTCTCCGTGTATTTCACAATTTGTTCTGCAATGACCTTTATCTGCTCATGCTCAGACTGCAACCGTGAACTGGCTTAGAGTACAGAAATTAAATGGAGTTTTTATATTTCATACTCGGGTCTTGCATTAAGGCGACTGATAGCTTAATTAATCATTTATTCAATCACAAATTGAACAGTTTGCATTGGTAACGATCATAATTTATGAAGAAGAAAAAAAAATCCTGTTTTGGCAACGTTCAGCGGGGATATTTGTTGGCACTGCACAATAAACCATGGGTGAAATTCCTGATCGAAAGGATTGAAAGTAGTTGTTGAAAAGAATCGAGGACTATACAATTCACGAAAGCCGAAAATGGAAATATTTTTATTGAATATGATTTCATCCATGCAAAACGACATTATATAACATTGTATGAATAACATGACGAGCAAGACTCGTCTCTCTCTCTCTCTATCTGTCCATCTGTCTCTCTCTTTTTTTTTCTGTCTCTTTCCCTCACCTATTTTTCTGTTTCTGTCGCTCTCTCTCTCTCTCTCTCTCTCTTTCTCTCTTCGTGGGTATGTTTTGTGTCTGTCTTTCTCTCATACCCCCCTCTACGCCTGGATATTATGTCAGAATAATTGCAACAAATAGCGAGCCATAGCCAAAGGATGGCGCTGTACAGCCTTACTGTTGCTGATGAATTGAGGGAAAATTATTGTACAACAGACCTCTTTTATATCATAAAACGTAATCGAGATAGGAAAGGGGGAGGGGTGAGAGTGAGAGTGAGAGAGCAAGAGGGGGGGGGGGGGGGGGGTGGGTAGAGAGAGACAGAGAGAGAGAGACAGAAACATACACACAGACAAGTTATATATGCATATAAATATTTTTGTTAACATCAGTTTATTGTTCAAACTTGCACCTTTCTTTTTAAATAACATCTCAACTTACTGACTAAGAAATTATGTTTATGTACTTTAAGTTTACTTTGTTGCTAAGTTATATATACTGCAAATGAGTTTTTGTTTAATTATATTATGTTTATAAACAATTAATATTAATATTGAAAACGTTTATTTATTTTATTCAATTTGTATGTTTTTGTTTGTATTACACATTTGGAAACAAAAATTAACAACACAAAATTGTGTGTGTATGTGTGATTAACTCAGGCTCGAAATCTATAACAAATGAAGACACAATAAATAGTTGGAATAGATCCTGTAAAATTACAGGTTTTCCAATTTCTTTCAACAGCTGATTTAGCATTGTCACATTGTCTGGCGAATATGACCTCTAGAGCCGATTTCCAAAGGAAGAAACACCTCAGAATATTCATTAGCCTGTATGTAGATAACTAAAAGGGGGCGTATTTGTTCAATTATATTCATGTAAATTAACTACATTCACATCAAAGGGAATTGACAATATTAAGTATGAGAATTTTCTTTAGTTCTTCCAAAAACACAAAATATGTCTGGGATGAGGTTGGGTTTTGTACACTCTAGTGGAATTGTGGAAATGCCTTCTTTTGTCCATCGCTCTACATTGAGGTATGTGTACATAATAATGTCGCTAAGAGAAGCGATGCTTTCTTGAATAATCCAAAAGTATGTTATCATGGCGTCAAGAATAGCCTCCCTCAGCAAGTGACACAGTGCATGCGTTCAATACGTGGCGTACCGTTTCTCTATTTTCACACTATTTCCACATGCCTAAACACAAGCTCTCCCCGACCGCTATTCGATCATTGACGACCCACATTCGACCATTCACGACTCCTGCACGACGTATAGTCGACCACAACTTCGATCTCTTCTCGATCATTCAGATCTACATACAATCCCAACGCGATCCCTACTAGACCAACTAAACGTACACGCGAACTCTACACAATCTCGACCCGAGCAGATCGTATTGTTCGAACAGGGATCTGAGATGACTCGTGAATTGAGTGGTTGCACAAAAAAATTATCGTCAGCTGATTTTTTTTTTGGTGTGTGTGTGCTAAAGAAAGCACACAAAAAAAGTGTTCCCCCCCCCCCCAGCCACCGTACGAAATATCTGAAGACGTAATTTACCATTTTCCGCCCCCCCCAAAAAAAGGCTCACCTGAACGTGATTAAATACCTTAAAACTCCTACAACCCTAAGCTTCTGAGGCTCTGCCCCCTGGACCCCACGCCAATTCGTGACCTGCCAGTGTCACAAAAAAGGTAGAACAATATGCTCTTCTGACGATAATTTAATGTATAAAACCCCTGAGCTTCGGGGGGTTCCACCCCTTGATCCCCGACGAGAAACGTTCAGAGGGGCCTGCATGTCCGAGTGGGTCGATGGGAATTTTTTTCGTCTACCCCCCCCCCCCCAGACGTTTTTGCCACTGCCGGTGTCACCATTACGTACCAATATTTGGCTCGCTTAATTTCAAATTTGGGTCCCACCCCCTACTACCAATTCTAGAAGCGAATAACTTAATACAGCACTGCCCTCTTCTCATTTTTCATCTCTCTCTCTCTCTCATAAGTTCTAACTTATCAAAATATATATGTTGATATGTATACACATTTTTAACAGCTAAAATGTATTTAACACTTCCACGTTTGGAAATAATGTTTACATCTGCATAAAAGGATTAATATGTTTAGTAAATAAATATATAAAATGTTGAAATCATTATATGGTAAAAGCGTTCATAAAAATGAGAGTATAACAACACAAAATATGTTCAAGATGACATAGAAATGAATAAAAATTAGTACAATATATCAAAAGCTTTTTATGAAAGTGCAGCATAACAGAACGGGATATTATAGTTAAACCTTCTATAGCGGCAACCTGTGTTGAAAGATAACCTGTCTATAAAGACCACAATTTTTTGTTTTCCTTGAAGATGGTAACACATTGAAACACGTACAAACTGGACCTGTACATAAGGACCATCTGACGGTAAAGCATATTGCTCCGTTCAGTCTCCTTTCACAACGCCCCCTATCGTCAGAGTCAGCAGCCTAACATGTTAGCCTATGGAATTGCACAAAACAAATCGTTAAAAATTCATTTTTTGTTTAAACGAAAAGCACATCAACCCCGACGTACGTTATCACTAGCTCTTTCATTGGAACCCTCATGTCCCATTGAATTTTGAAAGTTCACCCACCGTAATTTGATCAAAATAGGTTGCAAGCTCGTCATTGCCTATAATACACATGTGAAACAAGTCGAACTTTGGACTCAGTTTGTCAAGCGATTTTAAGATTATAGGTCAAGCACATGAAGGATAAGAAGCATAAATTATCATAGATCACTTCTGCTTGGTTCATTTAGTCCATTTCATCCAACCCCCCACCGTAATTTTTCCATATAGTAAAATCTGCATTTTGGCGAGGTGAACAAAAACATGAATATTCATGAACGGTCAGACAATACAGCCTTTTAGTACGTAACGTATAGTGAATGGGAATGGGCGATGATCCGTCCAGGATGTAGAGGTCAGTGGTTTGTGCTGGCAATGTTCCAACGAGCGAAAATGAGACAACCGGAGCCATATGACCACTTTTCTTGTCTCCATTTAGCGGTCTTTATCTTCTCTACATGGGTAATACCTGTTGGATTCCACATTGTGTTTAAATTATTATTATTGCTTATTTTCGACTTTACACATGGATCTGTTCCAGAGTACACTGCTACTAGTAATTGGTTGACAACTTGACACATGTTAACCTTCCCAGACGCTTAAGATCATACAATTCTAATTGCATGTTGTTCCTAAAAAATAAGAAATCGTGGAGAGGAAGGGGGGGGGGTCGGTTGTTTGCTCATAAGACATTGTTGCTCATAACACATTCGTAATATTTCAAGTGCTCTTTGTTTTTTTTTAATATCCTCAAACTTATCTCACTTCAGTGTGTATTTTCATTTTTCTACTTTTCTTTTTTGCGCCTTGAGCACATTATTCACGTGGCTCTGGCGCATTAAATAACTATTCTTCTCTTTTCGCCCTTCTCCCTTCTCTCCTTTCTTAAAAGAAAATATTGTTCTCCCTTTCTTTCACCACTCGAAAAGGCTGCATCTACGCCAATTACTTCCATTTGTAATTTTCTGCAGTGTTCCATAAGTGTAGAGTGATATGCTGGAAGCAGACTTTCTCTTAATTACCCAAGTGATTTTTACTCGAAATGCATGAATTCCTGAAAGAGTAATATGGATAAGAATTGTATATTTTAAGTCAAAAGAATCAATAAGAGTACAATTATGTTTTTGTTTGAAATGATGTTTTATTTCTTTTTGCATCACATCATGCATTTACTGTCTTTAAAAAGATCTCTTGACTCGTATAATCACCGTGATCCTGATGAAGTTGTACTAGGAAAACGACCGTCGTGAGCAAAGCTAGAACAGACGTACAAACTGTAATATTCAGTGTTAAAAATAAAATCGCATCGATGTTCGCATTTGAACTAAAATCAAATAACTGGACAAATCATTAGTATGCAAAGAAAGTATGGCAAATTACCAGAAAATAGGGAAGACTAGAACAAAAACATACTAAAACAAATAAAGAAACAAATCACCCATATGAAACAATGAATTGCAAGAATCATTGAATTTGTTAGATGATGTAATACTTACAATCAGGAACAAAACACCGATGAGAGTGGCCTTTGCTTTTACATCAAGGTCTTTGGGAACTGCAATGACAGCATAATTTAGAAAGAGGGAATGAGACTGATGTAGTCTAAGGGATAAAATGCTAGATTTTGTCGCTATTGTTGTCCATATTGGTGGTCTTATTTACCAACTGTAGCAGGATATTAGGGACTTTTAGAATGAGTGGACGAGAACACGACGAACGCCGACTGATCATGCGTGTCAACGTACTCAACTGCCCATGTTGACTACAATTAGAAATCTTTTAGATTGCACTCGACGATATACATGCATGCAGGAAGTAACATTATTAACATCACGGACAAAGAAAGAGGACAAAATATACAGTTCCTTATTCTACACTCAACAAAAGAACATCCCTTCACTGCTATTATGTAAAAATGTGTAGAACAGGTGAATATGCATGTGACACCTGTTCTACACATTTTTACATAATAGCAGGGAAGGGATGTTCCTTTGTCTACCTGAGGAACTGTATTTTTTATGCGCACGCGGCATACTAGTACCTTGAGCATGTAAAGGCGCTATATAATTATCAATATGTATGTATGTATGTACTAGATTTAGGAAAATCAAGGTTGACGCATTCTCGATTGCCGACTGAGACGTCGTAACGCATGCGCAGTGCCTTAAAATGACGTCACACGTTGCAGTCAAAGCTGTCAACGTGCAAATCTAAAAGTCCCTAATACCGCTCTTCATGCGGGCACTGTTATAGACACTTTCACGGTTACAACCTGACGGTTACACGGTTACAACCTTTGGTTACAACCCGACGGTTACAACCTGACGGTTACACGGTTACACGGTTACAACCTTCGGTTACAACCTTCCACGGTTACAACCTTCTCAACCTGACCCAACACATCGAAGACGGTTGTCAGAACAACCTCATCACAGGTGCAGTATTTGTGGATTTATCTGCGGCTTATGACACTGTCAATCACCAAAGGCTACAGACAAAACTTCATGACATCACAAATGACCTCAAACTCACCAGATTCATTCAGAAGACGATGCAGAACAGACGCTTCTTTGTCGAACTTGATGGGCAGAAGAGCAGATGGCGGAAACAGAAAAACGGTCTCCCCCAGGGTGGCGTCCTGGCGCCAACACTCTACAACATCTACACTGCTGACATCCCTTCAACAGAGAACACTCGAAACTTCATCTATGCAGATGACACCTGCATCACAGCCCAGCATAGTACATAGTAACTCCATATCAACACAGCGCTCGCAAGCCTTTCGGAGTACTACAGAGCAAACTACCTACGGGCAAACCCATCCAAGACTCAGGTGTGTGTTTTCCACTTGAAGAACAGGGAGGCAAAGAGAGAACTGAAGCTAAAGTGGAACAATGTGCAACTTAACCACTGCGAGCATCCAGTGTATTTAGGTGTAAAACTCGATCGTACTTTATCATTCAAGAAACATATCGACAAGACAATAGGCAAAGTAGAATCTCGAAATGCCATCATCGGGAAGCTAGCATATTCACACTATGGCGCTGACCCCAAAACTGTACAAAGTGCAGCTGTTGCTCTATGCATGTCATCCGCAGAATATGCTTGCCCAGTTTGGAGCAGATCAGCCCATGTGAAGAAGCTTGACACCACACTCAATAACACATATCGAAAGATAACAGGCTGCCTGAAACCAACAAAAGTTGAGGAGATAATATCACCTCGCTGGCATTGGATCTCCTAACCAAAGGCGCACTAACACCTGCCTAAAGGAACGGATGAAGCAGGCGACAGATGACAGACACATGCTACACGGATACTTACAACCCCACAAACGACTTATATCCCGACACAGCTTCCTCGATTCTGTCCCACCACCTGAACAGAATCCTCCACCATCAGCCAAGCCCGTACTCATCAAAGGTCTTAACCTGAAATGGCCGGAGTGGCAATGCCTAAATCGAATGCGGACGAGAATGGGGCGGTGTAAGGTCAATATGGCAAGATGGGGCTATGCCCATAAAGGAGATACTCTCTGCGACTGCGGAGAGACTCAGACGATGGACCACCTCTTGCAGTGCGGCGGAACGGGTTGCACAGATGAAGACCTGTCCCTTGTTAATGAAACGGCCATTGCAGCAATTGAGCGATGGAAGAACTTAATTTAATTTAATTTACTTCTAATTATTAAAAAGGAACTTTACATATTAACTATCTTGATCTAAGGAGACACGAACGAACGAACGGTTACAAGAGTGCGCATGCCACGACATGGGCGCCATTTTGAATTAGGAGTAAACAACGTGTTTACTCGTTAACAATGCATGGCGCCAATGTTAAAATGATGTGAGCGTGCAGCGCAGGTAGTGACGCAACAATACATGCGTATCTGAAAACATTGATGACGCAATGTTTACTCGCAAATTAAAATGGCGGCTTTAACCGTGAAAGGGTGTATTATTATTACCGTACCATTGCCATTGCAAGGCGCTCAATTATTGATGCATCTAGATGAGAGGGACATATGTTGGCAATACACCTTCTCCCTGCACATATGGAAACGTTGTATCATCCGCTCAATCTGACTTGCGTGCATAGAACAAATACGCATTTTTCCATGAAAAAGTGTAGTTTTCTAAAATGTGCCTTTCTTTCCACTACTGGGGTGCCCGGAAGTCACTCGGGTAACATTTCATAAAGTATAATATAAAAAGACCATATGCAAATTTTCTGTACTTTTGCCGGAAAATATATATTTATCCAGCACAATGTCGTCTCTTTTTGCGTTGGAGAAGAGCAAATAGCGAGTTTCAATCACACTTTGGCCGCTCACGCAAGTTCTCAATCGTTTCACTGTGGTCAAGCGACTTTGGGGCGAGCGGTTATCTTTAGCTTTCTTCTGGTATTAAACTTGTTTTGATTGATTGTATACTTTTGTCGGAATAAAGGAAACAAAAGGCTTGACCAATAACTTATCAGCGTCTGAATTGACCTTTTAACCTTGAATTCCATGATGCAAGCGCACATAAACAGGTTCTAATGACGTCATCTTCGCTACACCGGTGTCCTTTATCGTAAAATGCTACACTTTCACAATGTTTATACATCTTTTTTTAATTATTAGTAAGATATAACATATTTTGTTTGATACCACTGAAGTTTTGGGTTTTATTCAATGAGCAATTTTCAAATAAGAGCCAATTGACTGTTTTATTTTACTGCATCGTAGGTAATACAAAGTTTCGGGAAATTTTGAAAATTTGGCGGATAGTGATTCTTTACAATTTTGATATATTTGGATGCCCCTGTGGATGTATTATAAGCACTAGAAAATTTAGCCCCTAAAACACTTCTGCTTTCGAGAAAATTGAATATAAAAATTTACCGGTGCTCCCGGTAAATTTTGATAAATTTCAAATGGTGCCTATACTGCCGTACAATGGTAGCTGCGACCATGACATTCTCAGAATATGTAGTTGCGATATATAATTTCCAAACAGGAATAGCTAATTGGTCGATTTTAGTCAGTTTTATAGCTTTATTAATATCTTGACCTTGAGAGGGAGCTTTACATCATAACGAGTTAATCATTTACAATTTCATAACTTTAGACTCGATTTCAACCGTGAAAACGATCACTGAATATTGTAGGACCGCATATGCTTCCAATATGTTCATTTAAACCAAATTCATGACCTCATACCAAAACTTTGTATGACCTTTAAAATCGCAGGGTATAAAGATGCATTTCAAACCGCGTCAAATTTAATTTACGTTCCGACATTCTGGTAAATGGGTTCGTGTTGTACTACTCCATCAAACGTCCACATGCGGAGTCGTTTATAACTAAATTATTCAAATTTATGGATGCTTCTTTCCCAGGCGTTTGTGTTGTTGAAGCATTTCATTCACCTGCTATCATTCTTTGTACTCCATTTGCCAGAATGCAAATTACATTTTGGTTTTATAGTTTCATGCGAAGTCGTTAATTATAAACTATATGTATTCAAATTTATGAATGCTTCGTTCCCAGGTGTTTGTGGTGTTTATGCATTTAATTCACCTGTTATTATTCTTTGTACTCCGATTGTTAGAATACAAAATGCACTTTGGTTTTATAGTTTCATTCAATAAGTAAGTCAATAAACGAGTATGTTCTGCACAATAAAACAATGTGTGTCCCTATTGTACAATGTAATGTGTCCCCTCATTTTGTAATAGTTAATTTACCCATTCACATAATGGAACTACCTGCCCGATGAAGCCAGTGGCCCATGACCCCTGAGCACTCAACACCGTGTTGGAGTCAGTTTGTGGTCAACTTCTTTTATGAGACAAATCCAAAGAAACGTTTCCATATGCGGGCAAAGATTGAACTCAGGACCTCTCAAAAGCCTTCACGAATATATACCACAGTCACGAAATTGCTCCAACATGGTTAAGATATTTAAGATCTGTTTGTGTCTTTCCTCTAAAATAAGCACCCAAGTTAACTTTTTAAGTGAGGCGCGATGGCTCAGTGGTAGAGCAGCAGGGGCGGATCTAGCTTTTTGCTAAGGGGGGGGTTTGACCAAAATAATGACGATGCGGAGCATCGTCCACGAGCCGCGAAGCGGCGAGCCGATTTTTTTGGGGGTGTTTATTTGAACCCCGTAAGTGATGTTTTCCTGGCATCTATTAACACAATGGAGACCATAAAAAGCAGTGCATGATAACGTCTTTTTAAATCAAGTAACAGTTTAATACATAGTTATATCCAGAGTTATCATGTGTTTGGTTAAGTTACCAGATGAGTTGAATATCTTCTCACAATATTTGCACTTGAAAGGGTTTTCTCTCCAGCGTGCGTTCTTTTTTCTTTCTTTTTTTCTTTCTTTTTTTCTTTTTTTTCCCTTTTTTTTTGGGGGGGGGGGGGCCGCCCAAGGGGGGTTGCAACCCCCCCAACCCCCCCTCTAGATCCGCTTCTGAGCAGTGGTCTCGTAACTGGGAGGTCCCGGGTTAGAAACCAAGTCGATGCACCAGTGTCCTTTAGTAAGGCATTAATCCTAATTACCAAGTACCTCGTAGAGGACTTAAAGCCGTCGGTCCACTGGCTGCTTACTTACAAGCACATGCTTTCTTAGCAGTCAAGTTTATTTAGGGGAAGGTGCACTTAAGTTGAGGGTAAAAGATAATATACAGGTACTTACAAGTCATACAAAAGTGATCAGCGTTGGTGAAGCATTCCCTTAGACAACCAGACCATTGTTTCTGAATCACACCTAATTCATCTGTCAAGTCATTCGACATCACCTAGTAGGTAACCATGGTAATAGAGAAAACAAGATTTCATTTACTCAAATTATACATTTGGATTTGATAAAATTGCAGTCAGAGCCACTCTCCTCTTTTTACTTCTCCCCATCTTTCCTCTTCCACTTCCTCCCTCCCCTTCCTTGCACCGTCTCTCTTTCCACCACCACTACTACCCTCACCACATCCTCCTCCTTCTCCTCTTTCTTCCCCCTCCTCCCTCTCGTTCCCTACCTCTTCCTCCTGTTCAAACTCACCCCCTTCTCCTCCTTCTTTCCCCTCGTCCTCTTATTTAATCTCTTCTTTCCCTATCCTTCTCTCCTTCTCCTCCACCCTCTGTCTGTCTCTCTCTCGCTGTCTCTCTATCTCTCTCTGTTTGTCTGTCTCTCCCTCCCTATAACTCCCTCCCTTTCTCTACCTTCTAAAAATTAATCTTATTTTGTATTCCCCCCACCCTCCCTTTTATCTTTCTCCCTTTTCTCTCGTTGGTTCCTTTTTGTCATTCGATGGGGGGGGGGGGGGGGGGGTGCCCCCTGTAGCTATAGGTTACTTACTTTGAAGTCGATATCACACCTGCAGCAGACTGTCTGGCAGAACCAGCAAGGTCCTCTGATCTTCAGTATCGGGTTCTTATCGGCATCGAGGACGTCCACATGAGGGTACCACCAACTCTTTCTAGAAGTTTAAGAAAAAAAAAGGAAAAAAAGAATGATCATGTCCAAATTAGTCTCACAGATAGAGTATGAATCTTACTCGTCTAATCATATTTACAATAAGATAAACATATATTTTTATCGGAAGACCAGAGAATTAGAAGGGGGTTGAATAGGAGAGGGCCATATAAGGGAAAATAGAGTGACGTGAAGTTAAATGAGGGAAAGAAAGTAGAAATTGGTTTGTGGAAATGAGAAGGCATGCAGAACGAAACTGAAGAAAACGGTGTATGAGAGACGGGCGAGGGCGACAGGGAGATATCGCGTGGATGACAGGCAAAGAAGTAAGAAAGGAAGAAAAATCCAATGAAAATGATTAATGGAAGATACGAAGGAAGGAAGAATAGATACGTTAATAAAATAACGTTTAACGCGATCCTAACAACTTCTGAGAAACCAGCTTAAAAGCTATTTTAATACCATTTTGTATTGCCGATTCAAGTCATGTTCGGATTAAGCAATGTATAATTGTAATGTTTGCACATTTAAAAAGATGAAACAGAAAGCTATTGAATTTGCCATGGGTTGATTTTATTTGTCAAAAGTCTTAACGATTGTATACTTGTGTAGGCACTGAGGAAACTCACGTCTGCTTCCCATAACCGATGATGTTACCGGGCGGTGCTTCTACTTGAATGACGAAAGAACAACAGTCAGTGTCGGCACACCAGCAGGTTCCAGCACAGCACTGGAAGGGTCGAACAATCTTCATCACCTCCTAACAAGTGATTAGTATAAAAGAGAGAGGATGGATGGATGGATGGGTTGGTATGTTGGATCGCAAAAAAGTTTGAGTTTGGTCATGATAGGTCACCCTGGGTCAAGTCGAGTGGGCTAAAGTTGAGTCAGATCAACACAATCGCACAGACTTTCAAGAAATCAGCTCAAGGTGTAATATTAATGCCCTGTTGTACTACCTGATAAGTTGAGAGTATGGCAGAAGAAGGCAATACGGCTTATTACTAATTCTTATTATAGACATCCAAGTTCTCCATTGTTCCTTCGACTAAAACCACTAAGTGGACTTGTGTCGTTCAATTCATATTGTTTATGTTTAATCTTAAGTCTATGCCTCATGAATGTACGTTAAAAGATTTATTCCGTCAGAACTCGCAAATTCATAATTATAATACACGTCAAATGTGTCTTATTCGTCAGCCTTTTGCAAGAACAAATGTCACTCTGACCTCTTTCCATATCTCTTGCATTAAAGAATGGAACAGTCTTCCTGATAATATAAAAAATAGTACAACTCTTTCTAGGTTTAGAAGGTTATCTAAAACGTACCTACTTGAAAGACTGACATAGTTTTTCTTTGCATCTTAGTAATTTCTTATTCTCAAATGCTTTTTGACCACTAAGGACCTACTCATCAGTGTGTTTGCTGTGTATGTGCGTGTGTATATGTGTGTGTGTGTGTGTGTGTGAGAGAGAGAGAGAGAGAGAGAGAGAGTTTTTGTATGTTCTATATTCTGTAGCTAAGTATTTTCATCCATCGTATAATCATACGTAAGATTCTTTTTACTGTAAATGTATGTATTTTGTTGACTACAGGGCCCCGCTCACAAGCTTAGCTTCTAAAGGGGTCCTAAAACCATTCAGTTTATGATGTAATCAAGTTAGAATATGTTGATTGATGTACTATTACCAGTCTCTTTTTTTATGTAACAAATTATATCATGCTTTGTGTGGTTTTGAATAAAACGAACTGAACTGAACCTATAGAGATTTTGTTAAGATATGTGACGCACAAGGCTATACTGAATTGGTTGATTTTTGTTAATTTCTTGAAGAAATTAACAAAAATCAACCAATTCAGTATAGCCTTGTGCGTCACATATCTTAACAAAATCTCTAAGAAATTAACAAAAATCAACCAATTCAGTATAACCTTGTGCGTCACATATCTTAACAAAATCTCTATAGGTTCAGTTCAGTTCAGTTCGTTTTATTCAAAACCACACAAAGCATGAAGTTTTGGCGATTGTGTTGATCGAATGAAGTTATGTTAGGCTAAATCAGTTCAGACCATGTTAATTAAGATCAGGTCGAGTCGATTCAAGTCACCTGAGGTCAGTTCAGATTGGGTCGAGTATAGTCCAACTATTCTCCCTTAGTACCAAATCTATCAATAATAGTCACATTAATTGTATAGCGCGTAATACTTTCTTTTTAAGCGCTTTACATTGTAATTAGTATTACCCCCGGTCATTGGATTCAGTTGCTAATGCGCACATGATAGTGTAAACTCTCCGCTCCCTGGGTAGTATTCCGGACAGGCATCATTTTACGAGCACACACGTGCCAATCCAGCCACATTAAAGTTCGCAACCTACCGGGTACCCATTTAAAACGTGGGTGGAGAGTGGCAAATGTGTTGATCGAATGAAGTTATGTTAGGCTAAATCAGTTCAGACCATGTTAATTAAGATCAGGTCGAGTCGATTCAAGTCACCTGAGGTCAGGTCAGATTGGGTCGAGTATATAGTCCAACTATTCTCCCTTAGTACCAAATCTATCAATAATAGTCACATTAAAGGGACTTTGTAACATTGTTCAGATGAGAGATAGTGGTGCTAAGGTAGTGACTTCAATGCTAGATGTACAATTAAAGATAATCTGAAAATTTGAGTGAAAATGGATCATTATTCATGGTACAAATTGGGAAAAACTGATCTGATCGATTCCTTAATTCTCCTAACTGTATTATTCTACTTCTATTCTGCTACTTGTCAAAGCCTGTTCAGCATCAAGACAAGGACAATTTAATTACATTTTAGGTTAATGTAAATCGTCACAAAGCAATAAAATGGCTCTACATTCCATTCCAGACAGTTAAGTGTTGACAGATTTTTATAGCCTGTTTTATGTATTTTTCTCATGGAAAAACGGTTGGGAAAATTCAAAAATGGTTGGGAGAATTTACTGTTAATCACTGTTAGAGGGTGCCTCACATCGACGCCTTCAAAGAAAACCATAGATATCTTTGTGTTTTGAGAATTTGTTCAGGATTTTTTGCATGTCAGAGGGTTAGTATAGTAGAAGGAATATAGTAAGTAACATTTTATACAAAAATTAAGCAATTTTTTTCATCAACCTTCAACAATGTTACCGAGTCACTTTAATTGTATAGCGCGTAATACTTTCCTTTTAAGCGCTTTACATTGGTCACGAGCACACACGTGCCAATCCGGCCACATTAAAGTTCGCATCCTACCGGGTACCCATTTAAAACCTGGGTGGAGAGTGGCAAATGTAGATTAATGTCTTGCCAAAGGGCATTAGTGTCGCAGTAGGACTAGAACCGCGAACCATGTGATTCACAGTCCGGTGACATATCCACTATCTTATACCTCACTTAAGAAATCCAGCCATCTGATTGGTCGAAATTGCAGTCGTGATTTTAGCCATTCCCCTAAAGAAACGAAAAATGCCCAAACCGATTAATAGTCCAAGAGTAAAATCCCTCAAAATTCCAGTTACCGGGAAAATAATAAAATCTCGCTGAGATACCCATTGGTTTACGTGTTAAAATGTTCTTTGGGCGAGCGCGGACACCTCTCTCTATGTTGTTGTCCCGCCGCTTTTCGGAAATCAGCATGTTCATCGCATTCGAAGTAGTAGGCTGCTGTAAATATGCAATATAATCCTTAGTTGGAGGGTATGGAGTGCAGGCGATGGGCATGAAATTTGTAAAGATAGTGAAGTGTCATCTTTAAAATTGAATCATTGACAGTGTAGGGAAGGGATGGATCATATGGCAAGAGAATAGCGGAAGTCAGATGGGAAGGGTCCTGGCTGATGAGCAGTGGTGTATTTGGTGCAGAGTCGAGGACAGTATGCAGGAGTCTGCTGACTCTGGTATGGTATGGTATGGTATAATTTATTTATTCATGGTTAAAAACAAAAATACAATTGTGCCCGAATTCAGCAAAAGCTGTTTTTCAGCGAGGCCGTGATAATTAGAACAGAATATAAAACAATGAAAATACAGTTTACAAACAAATATGCAAGTTATAAAAAGTGAACATATTTACAGGAATTTAAGTACAAAATAGAATCATAGTGACAAAGTAAGGGGGGAATTATCTACGAGATGAAAGAAGGGAGCAAATATCTTGAATTTGACTAATCTCTATGTTGTAAGATTTAAAAACATTTATAATTATGATATCGTTGGGTAGGGTATTAAGCTTTGATGCATGGTATAATGGACTATGTTGAAGAAAATTTGTGTGAGGTCTTGGAAGGGGGATTTGTGAATTTGCATAACGGAACATATAGCCTACATTAGTATTAAATTGGATCAATGACGATAAAACAGGTGGACAAGGATTATGTAACAACTTAAATATAGTAACTAAAGCCTGTATGACCCAGTATTCTTTTAGCATGTCAATTTCAAGCGTTTATAAAGCATTTTAGTGTGATATCTACTATTAACTCCAAGTGCAGATCTCAAACACCTATTTTGTAGTGTTTGAAGTTGTTTTAACCGAGTTTCTCTACCGTTCATCCAAATCGTGCTGCAATAAGCGAAATGAGGCTGAATTAAGGTTTTGTACAGTACTAATGCTATCTTTTCATCTGTGAATTGTCTCATTCGCTTTAGAGCAAAATACGTCTTTAAAACCTTTTTCTTACATGGTCTATTTGTGGGTTCCATGAGAAGTTGCAATCAAGCAAAATCCCAAGATATTTGCATTCCATTACTCTAAGTATTTTTTTGTTATTCAAACGAATATCAACATTACAGAAACGAATCAAATTTGACTTTGAACCGGTTAACATGACCTGACATTTGTCAACGTTAATTAACAATATATTATTAGAAAACCATGTCGTAGCTGATTTTAATTCACCATTGATTACTTTCTCTAATATATTCGGGTCTTTCGATGCAAAATACATGCAAGTGTCATCTGCATACAGAGAAAGGGACCATTTGTTGATTGATAACATCTGTCGATAAGTTCTGCCAGTAGGTTGACAATAGTCGAGCAGGCAGTCACAGCGTGCACTACGGTATCCTCCTCAAGATTGGACACTTTGTGTTGGTTGCCTTCTTAATTTTGGCGAGGCGGGTTCGGGTGAGGTAGGTTGATGTGAGGAACTGAGCTCTTATGGTCAGTGCCTGTCTGATTATTGTTGATGGCGGGTCTTTGGGGTAGAGGTTCCTTGGGTTGATGGATTTTCCATGCCAGAATGCGAGGGACGTCTTGGTGACAGCTCTTTCCTGTGTAGCTTCCTCTACTGCAGCAGAGATTGAGTTCTTGACTCTGCGTTTCCAGGAGATGTAGGGAATGGGATTTGTGATTAGGTCCTCAATGGTTGGAAGGTTGTACATAGCCAGGATACCTTTCAGGCATTTTACTAAGGGAGTGCCGATGCTGAGGGCATGAAGAAAGATCCGTCGCTCGAATCTGGTTAACGTTTGTTATTCAAACGAATATCAACATTACAGAAACGAATCAAATTTGACTTTGAACCGGTTAACATGACCTGACATTTGTCAACGTTAAGCAACAATATATTATTAGAAAACCATGTCGTAGCTGATTTTAATTCACCATTGATTACTTTCTCTAATATATTCGGGTCTTTCGATGCAAAATACATGCAAGTGTCATCTGCATACAGAGAAAGGGACCATTTGTTGATTGATAACATCTGTCGATAAGGTCTGCCAGTAGGTTGACAGTAGTCGAGCAGGCAGTCACAGCGTGCACTACGGTATCCTCCTCAAGATTGGACACTTTGTGTTGGTTGCCTTCTTAATTTTGGCGAGGCGGGTTCGGGTGAGGGAGGTTGATGTGAGGAACTGAGCTCTTATGGTCAGTGCCTGTCTGATTATTGTTGATGGCGGGTCTTTGGGGTAGAGGTTCCTTGGGTTGATGGATTTTCCATGCCAGAATGCGAGGGACGTCTTGGTGACAGCTCTTTCCTGTGTAGCTTCCTCTACTGCAGCAGAGATTGAGTTCTTGACTCTGCGTTTCCAGGAGATGTAGGGAATGGGATTTGTGATTAGGTCCTCAATGGTTGGAAGGTTGTACATAGCCAGGATACCTTTCAGGCATTTTATTAAGGGAGTGCCGATGCTGAGGGCATGAAGAAAGATCCGTCGCTCGAATCTGGTGGAGTCGAGGTCCAGTAGTTGGCCAAGCAGTAGTAGCTTTTCTTGACCAATTCGTTGGCTGATTGGTATGAGGCCTGTTAGGAGGAATACACTCTCATCAGCAGCTGTGACAGGAATGCCTAGGATACGCTTGAATAGATGGGTCTGTGCACGGTTTAGTTTGGTTAGCATCGACTTATTGAGGTGTAAGATAGATGTTCCGTAGAGCATCCTGGGGATGCAGTAGATGTTCCAAAGGCGTACTGAGAGGAGAGGGACAAGACCTAGCGTAAAGGCCCCAGCACCGCAGAGGCGTAAAGGCATTAAGACCCTTTAAGATTATGCAATCAGTCGGGTCATTCTGAGATGATGACTTTGTGATCCCAAGATGTTCGTGGGAGTCTTTACAGAATATAGTGAGGTCACCCATTGTCCATTCCTGTTGGCTGTCCGACTTCCGAGCATTCATCACCACAACTGCACTCTTGGCGGGGTTGATTTTTTAGCGCCACTCCCTTGTGTAAGCTTGGGTTGCCGTGATCATCTCTTGCAGCTGCGATGGTGTATTGCTGATCAAGGCGACATCGTCTGCAAGCATAATGACACCGGGGAAGCGACCGTTAACCATGCATCCTAGCTGACTGTCTCTGAGCTTCGATCTTGATCAGACCATCGATGAACAGAGTATATAGCGTGGGAGAAAGGACTCCACCTTGACGAACACCCTGTTGGATTTGGATGGTTCGTGTGACTCTTCCATCCCAGAGGACTTGGCTTTCCATTCCACTGTAGAGGTTGTAAGTAATCTGCTGGATGTCACGATCAGCTTAGGATTTCCTTAGTTTATGGAGTAAGCCATGGTGACCCAATGGCAGTCTGGAGCTTAGGATACTTCAGACGTGATTCGTGATGGCACTGGGATGTCAAAGGGACTTTCGTGGAGGCAAATTGGGTACTCTCAGCAGGCATATCTGCACAGTCCTTGCTTTCCTCAGATGAAAGGACACCTGATACCAATAATCGAGCCAGCAAAGTACCGTAGCGGATTACCCAATGTGGTTGATTAAATATCAGAGCAGAATATAATCTGATAACCTAGGTGATATAGTTGCTATAGTTATGTACTGGAACTATATTGTCACCTAGAATATATGATGACCCAGTAAGATACTGATAAAACTAGTCTTCCAACGCGCGCGCGCTACTCAGCTATTGAGATCGTCGCCTTTAGATTATATTCTGTAACAGTAAGTTGCTGGGAATGCTTGTGCGGAATACGCGTGCGTATTATCAGGCAGCCTATGCGAAATACATCCTCCTGCGTGCTGCTCGACCCGGCCGCTGTAGCGGCGGATCCAAGAGTTTTTTTTTAAAGGAGGGGCATGAAGTGTTAAATCATTG